>PJEM01014560.1:0-34395 GCA_004023845.1 Helogale parvula | reverse complement strand
ACTATCAGTGGTCACGAGACATGTAAGCTAGAGGCTCTCTGAGGCACAAGCTAATTGTTTGTTGTATAAGTGTATGCATGAACGTGTTAACGTATGTACGCGCACTTGCATACGTGTACGTACGTGCGTGCATACGTGTGCCCGCGCTCCCGTGTCCGGTTGAAGCACTGAGCTTGAAGTTTATGTCCCATAATGATCAACTGAATAACACCCTGCTTGGTGGGATGTGGAATCCTAGCACAGCGACTAAGCCCAGCTACAAATTATGTGACTGCGTCGAGACTTTTATGGTCATAGCTGAGTCCTAGCAAGTCCCCCTGCTAAAAATTAAAAGACACCAAATGCATGGCACCACAGTTATGTGTGATCATGGACTGATTAGTCATCAGTTCATTGAGACGTCCTTTTGAGATACGTGCAGGATTGGAGTAAAGAATTAAGAATGACCTTGAAGTGAGAACCAGGTGCCAGCTTAATCTTTACCACTGCTGTATCCTGTGGGGGTGTGGCTAAGCAAGGTATTATGAGCTACATTTCTGTGTGCTGGATACCGCCTCCTATAGGTCAATTGATGACTTAGAGGGCATTTTCACCATCGTGCGGGAGCTTGCATGCATAATCCTATTACCAATTAATGGAAATGCTAGGACCAAACGTTCATGTTTATGGAGTCTAACAACTCATCTAGGCATTTTCAGTGCCTTGCTTTATGTATGTAAGCTACATTAATGAGGATGTATAGGGCTGGTTGATTAACTTGTGGGTCAGTTGTAAGAAAATATAGTTCAATATGGACGAATTAGAGTTCAGGGCTGTGTATCTATAGATAGCTGTGAATCTAGGTGTTACACGGGTACTTGTATTTGTATTTCCTCATGTACCAAATGGGCATCGATCCCAGCTTTCTCAGAGCGACGAGGGTCAAGAGGGCTCATGTATGTGAAGGGGTCAGGGAGACCACCTGGCACACAGTGGGTGCTCACTTCTAGTCAGTTCTATTGCAACACTTGTAAGTGTATTTCCACGGTGCACAAAAACCCAGTCATTCACACTCAGAAAGAATCGTCCCTTCCAGGAGCTCTGGGCGGCTGTCAGTTAAGCTTCTGATTTGGGCTCAGATCATGATCTCACGGTACATGAGTCTGAGCCCCGCGTTGGTCCCTCTGCAGTCAGCACAAAGCTCGTTTCAGATCCTCTGGCTCTGTCTCCCTCTCTTGTCGCCCCTCCCCCTTCCTAAAAAATAAACATTAAAAAAAGAGAGTAAAGAAAGAAGAGTAGTCACTTCCGAAACGAGTCATGGGCTCAGCATGTGTGGCCACTGCACCAGCCGGGACCATGGGCCTCGTGAGGCCGCATACAGCTCTGGGGATCAACCCTCCATACTTCCACATCTCTCTCTCCAAAAGAGCTGACTCACGAAGGCCATAACTAATTACGATCTGCATTCTAGAACTCTGCAAGCCTCTTCATAGAAAAAAATGCCCAGTTTAGAAGAAATCTCCAGTGCCAACAGGCCCTCAAGTCATCACTCAGAAATTTAGGGAAGGGAGAGCCATATTTCCAGGGTAGGATTTCCCAACCTCAAAATCACGGACACTGTAATTCTATGTTGTGGGGACTGCCCTGTGTGTTGTGGGACAGTTAGCAAGCATCCCTCCTCACGGCGGTGGGGGGGGGGGGCACATGCCCAGGCTGAGGAGAGAAAAGGAGCAGGGGAATGGACGCTGCACAGTGCGAACATGCTTTAATGCCATTTAATCCTCAGAAGAGCCCTGTGCGGTTGCTATCGCATCTGTTTTGTAGATGGAGAAACTGAGGCCCAGAAATGTTAAGATGCCATCTGAGGTCTCTTGGCCAGTAAGTGGCAGAACCCACGTCCCTGGCCCAGCTCCTCTTGGCCCCTCCGCTATGCAGGAAAAGTAAGAGTTCATTCCAAACACAGGATCTTTCTAGAATCTTAATGTGTTACTAGCCAACCAGAGTTCATCACTGAGGGAGGCCTATGGCCTAATTTGAAATTGAGGATGATTACCAAAAATGATCATGCTGGTTTTGGAATAATCTTGTGCTATTATTTTATGGCAGAAACAAACATGCAGGGGCACCTGTGGTGGCTCTTGACTTCGGCTCAGGTCAGGATCTCACTGTGCGGGAGTTCGAGCCCCACACTGGGCTCTGCACTGACAGTGTGGAGCCTGCTTGGGATTCTCTCTCTCTTCCTCTCTCTGTCCCTACCCCACTTGTGCTCTCTCTTTCTCAAAATAAATACACTTTTTAAAAAATTTTAAAAACCCATATAATTGGCCTACCATGTCAAGGTCATTCTCAGTTTATAACCATAAGCCATGACATTGGTATAAGGGAGGAGGTTTATCTTGCTGTCTTCCTTGCATCCAGCCCCCCGAAATGTCCCAGCAACCTATGCCCTGCTGTGTGCAAGATGCCCTGCTGAGCGGTTAACACATGGTATCTCACAGGATCCTTACCACAGCTCTCTGGGGAGGGGAATTATCACCCCTCTTCTACAGATGAGGACACAGAATTGAAGGACTCAGAGTGTGGGCAACTTGCTGGCTGGTGACTGAGCCAGGATTCAAAGCATGACGGTCACTGGCACTCTTGGAGTAACCACCCCACTACACGGCCAAGACGGCACAGGCTGGGGGTGGGGAGGCGGGCAGGCACTTGTCGGCTTCACCCTGCTGGAAAGCCAGGCAGATCAAGACCATCTGAGCTTCTCCTTCTCCTCTCAGCAAAATTAAAAAGCAAAGTCAAGCCCAATCCAAAGTGAGCAATCACCTGGAGCTCACTCACCTACAGGCACTGGTTTCTCTTGGGGACTCAGCACACAGAGCATTCCTCCAGAGATATCTGTGCCAAGCAGGAGCATGTGGCCACTAGGCGGGAGGCCGGGTCCTCCTGGAGCACAGCCAAAAAGAGGGTAAGGGTCTCTGAAAAGTCACTTCTCTAGAAAAGATTCCAAAGCAGCTAAAACAGCCTGAAAAGCCCAACTTTAGGTGAAAGCTGATTTTCAAAAATCCCCTTAAAAGTGAAAACTAGGTAGCACAAAAACAGACACATAGACCAATGGAATAGAGTAGAGAACCCAGAACTGGGCCCACAAATGTACGGCCAATTAATTTTTGACAAAGCAGGAAAGAGTATCCAATGGAAAAAAGAGTGCTTCTTTAGAAGGTGGTGCTAGGAGAACTGGACAGCAACCTGCAGAAAAATGAAACTAGACCACTTTCTTACACCATACACAAAAATAAACTCAAAATAGATGAAGGACCTGAATGTGAGACAGGAAACCATCAAAACCCTCCAGGAGAAAGTAGGAAACAGCCTCCTTGACCTCAACAGCAGCAATTTCCTACTCGACACATCCCCAAAGGCAAGGGAATCAAAAACAAAAATGAACCATTGGGACCTCATCAAGATAAAAAGCTTCTGCACTGCAAAGGAAACAACCAAGAAAACTAATAGGCAACCGATAGGATGGGAAAAGATAGTTGCAAATGGCATATCAGATAAAGGGCTAGTATCCAAAATCTACAAAAAACTCACCAAACTCCACACCCGAAAAACAAATAACCCAGTGAAGAAATGGGCAGAAGACCTGAACAGATAATTCTCCAAAGAGGACATCCAGATGGCAAATAGGCATATGAAACGATGCTCAGCGTCACTCATCATCAGGGAAACACAAATCAAAACCACACTGAGATACCACCTCACACTGGTCAGAGTGACTAAAATGAACAAATCAAGAGACTATAGAAGCTGGCAAGGGTGTGGAGAGACAGGCACCCTCCTACACTGTTGGTGGGAATGTAAATTGGTACAGCCACTCTGGAAAACAGTGTGGAGGTTCCTCAAAAAACTATCAATAGAACTCCCCTATGACCCAGCAATAGCACTGCTGGGGATTTACCCAAGGGACACAGAAGTGCTGACACATAGGGGCACATGTACCCCAATGTTCATAGCGGCACTTTCCACAATAGCCAAATCTTGGAAAGAGCCTAAATGTCCATCACCTGATGAATGGATCAAGAAGATGTGATATATATACACAATGGAGTATTACATGGCAGTGAGAAAGAATGAAATATGGCCATTTGTAGCAAAGTGGATGGACCTCGAGGGTGTCATGCTAAGCGAAATAAGTCAGGCAGAGAAGAACAGATACCATATGTTTGCACTCATGGGTCTAACAGAAGAACAGGAGAAACCTAATGGAGGACCATGGGGAGGGGAAGGGGGAAAGAGAGTTGGGGAGAGGGAGGGACGCAAAACCTGAGAGACTACTGAATACTGAAAATGAACCGAGGGTTGAAGGGGGAGGGGGAAGAGGAAGGGAGGTGGTGGTACTGGAGGAGGGCACTTGTGGGGAAGAGCACTGGGTGTTATATGGAAACTAACTTGACAATAAACTATTTTTACAAAAGGTGAAAACTAGGGGTGCCTGGGTGGCTCAGTGGGTTAAACATCCAGCATTGGCTCAGGGCATGATCTCCCAGTGCAGGAGTTCGAGCCCCCCATTGGGCTCTGTGCTGACAGCTCAGAGCCTGGAGCCTGCTTCAGATTCTGTGTCCTCCCCCCAACTCCATTCAGTCACTCACTCACACACACACACACACACACACACACACACACACACACACACACTCTCTCTCTCTCTCTCTCTCTCTCTCTCTCTCTCTCTCTCTCTTTCTCTCAAAAATAAACATTAAAAAAATTTTTAAATAAAGGTGAAAACTAAAAAATTAAAAGTATTTCTTCAAATTGTATCAATATAACCCAAGAGTTTATGAAAATTATGATTTTCCAAGCACTCAATACTGACCTTAGGAGGTAGAACCCCAAAGAGATGAAAAGATGGGTACCATCCCAAGACGGAAACCTAAAATTTCTGCAGGTTGGCCAGTAGAGGGAGCACGTTTACCCTGACCGCCAAAAAAGTTTACAATGAAATAGGCTTGAAATGATTTTCTCTAAAAAGAGGATTCCCCCCTATGTTACTATTTCAAAAACGAAGTCACATAATTTTACCCAAAATATATTCTGAGCTTTCCATGATCACAACCTATGGATACAACACACCTACTATTTATTATTTGTGAAACCGTAGAAAGCCTCATTTCTAAACTGTGATAGACCTTACAAAGCAAAAGAACAAAACACCTGTTTCTCCACTGAACTCTGTGACCTCAGGGAGGTTGATTTGCCTTCTCAGAGTTTGGATTCCTCACAGAATAAAGGGTAGCCAACCCCCACACCACCACTACAAGTTCGCGGGGAGGACCAGAGTTTGCCATGAACAGTAAATGATGGGCCAGAAATACTGGCTCCCCTTCCTCATTTCCTTTACAAGATGTTTTTTTAAAACTCTGCAGAAAAGCGTTTCTTAAAAGCAGCATACTATTTAGCAAACAAAATCAGGGCAATGATTCTCACAAGTTTCTTAGGACTCTGGAATCAGACCCGAGTTCCAATCCTGGCCTCACCTTTACTTGCTGTGTGATCTCAGACAACCCAACTGACCTCTATGCGCCTCTTTTTCCTCCTCTGTGTAATGGAGACACTCGCCTCCAATTTGCCAAAGTGGCTGTGAGCATGGAAGTAGGTGGGAGAGGAAGAGGCTTGGTCAGTGCAAGTTTAGGGACATTCTAGCTATGTGTGACCAGACAGCTCAGAACTGCTGAGAACAGACGTAGCTACCTGCGAGGAGTGGCATCAGCACCAGTTCCGCAGAGAAGACTCCGTGCTTCCCGTCTCCTGCCCCCTTGAAGTCACTGTCTTCGCCTCGAGATTTCTTCTTTCTCCTCTGGGGGTTCTTTCTCACCTCTGACTCTTTCTGTTTACCTGTAAAATCAAAGGAAGGAAATCAGTGTTAAGAGGAGCTCATAGCCAAGCCACCGTATGAGAATTCTGACATGCTGCAGAGTCAGAACGGTTCTGGAATAGGGGCACTGGGGTGGCTGAGTTATCTAAGTGTCTGACTACAGTTCAAGACATGATCTCACAGTTCATGGGTTTGAGCCCTGTGTTAGGTTCTGTGCTGACAGCTCAGAGCCTGCAGCCTGCTCTGGATTCTGTGCCTCCCTCTCTCTGCCCCCAACCCCTGCTCCTGCTCTGTTTCTCTCTCTCAAAAATAAACATTTAAAAAAAGAAGGTAGGTAGGTTCTGGAATATCCTTGAAGGCAGAGGCTGTCCTCTGTGCCGCCCTTCCCCAGCAACCAGAAGAGGCGTCTAAATGTAGATACAGGAAGAATGTGACCTCCCTGCCACCCCCATCCAAGAACATGGGCAGAAGGGGGCTAAGGTTGGAGGATGGCCACAAACCACCACATATCAAAGTTCTGCCCCAAGGCAGCCCCTAACCACAGTGTAGGGCTGAGGTTTGGGCTTCAGAGTTGAACCACCAAAGTTCCAGAACCGGGTCTCCTCCTCCTTAACCATTCTGAGCTTCAGTCGCCTCATCTATAGAACGGGAGCAATAGCGTCTACCTTGTAGGGTGTTGAGAAGAGTAAGTGAGCAAAGGTACACGAGATACTCAGCTCTGTGCCAAGCTCAGATGCAGGGGTTAAGAAGGAGACAGTAAGACATCTAGATCTGTGGTCATTAAAACCATGAGCTATTTGTTCCGTGATGTAATGACCAAGGGAACAGAACTTAGAAAGCCCAGAAATACATCTGCAAGCATAGAGAGACTTCATAGATGTCAGAGGTGGCATTTCAGATCACAGGAGAGGATGGATTCATCAGTTAATTACATCGACTATCCATTTGGAGGCAAATGAAATTATCATGCATCTCATGCCATATGCTAAATGAATTGCAGACTCACGGTGGAAAACAAAAACTTCAAAATCATTCAGCGAATACAGAGGAGATACTACTGACATCTGGATGAGAAAGGATTTTTTTTCTCCAATGTTTATTCATTTTTGAAAGAGACAGAATGTGAGTAGGTGAAGAGCAGAGAGGTACAGTGACACAGAATCCAAAGTTGTCAGAGGCTGACGTGGGGCTCAAACTCACAAACCATGAGATCACGATCTGAGCTGAAGTCAGCCATTTAACCAACTGAGCCACCCAGGTACTCGAAAAAAAATTTAAGTGTTACCGAAAGTACAAACGAGGAAGGAAGAGTCAAATAAAGGCTGTGCAAAACAAGACCGAATACACAGAGTAACAGGAAAAGTTACAGTCCCCGGCCTGTGATGATTATAGTGCACCTATCAGACCAAGCATGCTTATCCAGACGGTGTCAAAAATGAAGCTTACAGATCGGTAGGAAAAAACACAAAACCCAACAGAAAAATAAGAAATAGCAATAGGCGAATCAGCTAAGACGGTGACCAAAGAAGCCTAGGAGATGATCTCATCAACGCCCCTAGGAATCAGGAAGTAGCCCCTGAGTGGGTCAAGCATGGCTGATGACATGGAAAAGGAATTCTCAGGACTTTTGTGCGGAGAGCACACTGATATGACGCAGAGCGTAATAAACCAGAATACCTCCTGAGGGGCCAAGGTGTGTTTCCCACGCCCTGTGGTCCCTCTGGGCAAATGCCCTACACTCTCTGGAATGTGCACACGGAGACCCACACAAGAGGGCTCGCCGTCACAGCACTGATCACGGCCGGAGACAGGAGATAACTCACATACCAGTGGGGACTGCATGGGTGAAGGATGGCATGTCTATCTAACAGGGTATTCTATAGAAGTTACGAGGAAGGAGCTGGACTTACTATATATGGACACGAATATCTCAAAAGTCAAGCTGACTGCAAAGAGCAAGTTGCAGGAAAGTATGTACAGTATGAAGTCATGTCTATAACAAACTCAGTGCAATGGTGTATGAACGTGTCAGGAAGAATAGGGTGGCAGGGAAGGGTTACACCAATTTCTCTGTGGGATAGGGTATGTGTGCTTCTTAAACACACAGGGTATAAAGGAGACAAACTGTATCTGTAAACTTGTCTTTCTCGAGAAAGGTGTTGTCTTTTTCCGTGTACTTTCCTATCTTTTACAAAATAAAAAACATGGTGTGAGAAACGCATACCAATGCTTCAAGAATATTTTTCAAAAGCAAGGTTTAGGGACACCTGGGTGGCTCAGTTGGTTAAGCAGTCCAATTTTGGCTCACGTCATGATCTCACAGTTACTGGGTTCGAGGTCCACATCAGGCTCTGTGCTAACAGCTGGGAGCCTGGAGCCTGCTTCAGATTCTGTTTCCCTCTCTGTCTGCCCCTCCCCCATTCATGCCCGGTCTCTCTCTCTCAAAAATGATTAGGCATTAAAAAAAAAAAAATTTTTTTTAAGCAAGCCTCTTTAATCTGAAAAAGAGAAAACTCAGAGTTGAAGGTGTTCAGATCTAAAAGTGTTGACCAGTCTTTTAAAGCCTTCAAAATAGGAACATGAGCAACTATGTTTCCGACACATGGCAGAGAACCAACTCAGGCAGCCACTTCCCCCGGCTGCACTTCCCCCGAGTGGTCACTCGAACCAGGAAAAGCAGATTAATTGATAGAGTTAAGGAAATGATTTGTAGCTGCCACAGCTGAACAAACAGGAAATAGGCCATCCCAGGAGTCAGCAAGCGCACCAGCTCTAGGATATTTCACATCATACTAGAAACCCAACTGCTTACTGAAAAACTGGTGAGGAGAACAAGGTCAAGAATGAAGAAGTCGGTCCATTTAGGGGCTTCTGACAACCCTTGCATCTTGTCTGTCACTAAGATTATAAGCTTCTGCGTGAGCGGTCCCCGTAACCTGGGGTGCTATTTCCCTTACTCCACCAGAAGAGGTAACTTCTCATCTTCCAAGATTATTTCCATGACCCCAAGATTTCATGCTCCCCATGTTCACAACGCTGTGAGTCAGGAGCACAGAAACATTGGTGGAGTAGAAAGGGCTGCAGTGTGGATGGGTGGGATCATGCAGGTAAGTGAATGGGATGAGGTGGGTTGGAATGGATCGAATGGTGGTAGGGACGGCTGGTTAAGGGGAGATAGAATGGGTAAGTTGAATGTGTATGTAGTATTCTTTTACTTTTGAGTCCCATGTGGTCAGGTATCAAAGAACCTTTCTGAAGTATTCTGAATTTGAAATGTTTCATAATCCTGGGCGCCTGGTTAGCTCAGTCAGATGAGCGTCTGACTCTTGATTTTGGCTCAGGTCATGATCCCAGCATCATGGGAACAAGCCCCATGTTGGGCTCCATGCTGGGCATGAAGGCTGCTTAAGATTTTCTCTCTTACCCTCTGCCCCTCCCCCTGCTCATGGGCACTCATGCTCTAAAATTTAAAAAATATCATAATTCTTCCATGTCTAGTTATATTATAAAATTCCAAAATCCCATCCTAACTTACTTTGAAATTTTGGCTTTTCTAAAACGTTTGTTAAACTGCCAAATGACGATCTCTCCTTTAATTCCTTCATCTCCATCCCAGTTGCAGCTCCCAAACAAACAGTTGGTTCTCTTAAAATACTCAATCTAGAAAGTTCACAAAGAGAAAAATAAATGAGGGTGAAAATAATCAGGGACCAGACCTAAGAATCTATTTACTAGACCAAATGTGAGATTTTTAAATGATATTGTATTTGTCTAACCAATACTTCTTAAATTTCAGTGTGCATATGAATCACCTGAAAATGCTCTTAAATAAAAGGCAGGTTAGGGTTCAATAAGCCTAGGGTGGACATGACATTCTACTTTTTTAACAGGTTCCCAATAATGCTGATGCTGTTGCTCTATAGACCACACTTGTACTATCAATTTCTAGGCAACTAGAAACATTACAGAAAATAGTGTGTTTTTTATAAAAGCAACCAAATTCTAAAATCATCGAGGAACTCACTTATAGGAATTATCCAACATCTATCTGAAGAAAAAAATGTAATTCTATTAAAAGTCATAAAGGGGGAACTGAATTAGGTGAAAAGATATACTATGATCATGGATGGGAGAACTTCACAATTGTAAAAATGTCAATTCTTCCCAAACCAATGCATAAATTCAAGGCAAAAAAAAACCAATTTTTTTAAAAAATAAAGATTTTTAAATAACCTGGTCTCTTGGATTCTCTCCATCCTATTCTCCCAAGCCACCAGCTGGGCCTCCACTCTACACTTGGTCCCCACAGCAATCAAGAAATCTCCTTCTCCAGATCTTTCTTAGGCTCCAAGAGCAACTGCATTCAGCAGGAAAGGCTGTGGACTTGGTGTCCAAAGGTATGGGCTGGGGTTCTGGCTTTACAAACACTCCCAAGATTCCAAAAATTCCAATTTTAAAGCTTTGTGCAAATCACTTTACCACCAGTCTGTTATGTTGTGAAGACAATGGAGATAACACCACCACCTCACAGAGTGAACACACGCAAGAGTACAGTGCATGTTTACACTCAAACACAAGCATTCCTTCAATTTCACCTGGATTGTATGAGCTCCGACTTAACTGAAGTTACTAAAAATCCACCTAACTCTTGGCAGCAGTTTATAGAGCCAGTACAAGAGGGGGCTGCACACCCACTCCCAAAATAACATGGATCCATTCTTACCGAACTGTGCCAAGATCATCCATTCTGAGTGCCTTTTCATATTCCTCACAACTCTTGGAAAAAGCTTCAGGCTCTGCTGCATGAGGATCTGATAATATTTATTAGCAAATGGACTTCTTGTTCCACTGTGGCTCATTAAAAAATGGGGGCCCTTTACCCATTTTACAATGCCAGTCACCAGGCAGAGGACTTGCTGGTGGGCATTCAATAAAAAGACTGGTTAAAAATAAATGAGTAAGTGAGCAAATGTACAAGTAATTACAATTATTTGGGCAAATGGAGGCAAGACAAGGCTTCCAATTTTTTATATAACATGCCATGGTTTGGCAGGGTGGGAGGGGTGGAAAGGGAGGAAAGAAGGAAAGAAAGAGAGGCAAGTTCTTATCTATTTGGTTGCCTGCTTCGGCACCATTTCTATCAGAGAATACTGAAAACACTCCCAGGATCCCTAAGTACCCACCCACAGGGAACAGTTAAGAAAATTCTACTGCTACCAGCAGCTGCAATATTATGTAGTCACCACGCATGGAGCTGATGAAAAGTTCTTAAGTAAATAGGAAAGTGCATGTGGTAACACAATAATTTCAGAACACAAGATTAGGAATCCAGACCTCATCTATGTTAAAAAAAAATCTTAAAAACAAAGGGATTTGCTGTGATATAATAACTGAAATATTACACTGCTTGTTCCTGGTACAATTATAGACTGTTTTCCCAGCTTGTTTTGTACTTTTCTATACTCACTGAATTGTCTTTTAAAAAAATCAACGCATCAGTGTAACTCCTACAGTTAGAAAAGTTGGATGAGCCACAAGAGCAACAACAACAACAACAACAAAACAAGGAAAAGGATCAATGACAGAAGGCAACTCCTGCCCCGAGCACAGTGTTTGCTTCCTGGTCGAAGCAGCACTGGCAGGAGCCAGTGCACCCGCGCCCATTCCGGGACCTCGCCCTTGGCTCAGTCTGTCCACAGAAGTCAACGCCACTCACCATGCAAGGTCTTCGTGCGTTTTCCTGCCTTCTCTGCTTTTCCTGGCACGTGCTCCTGGCTCCGGCCCTCTCCGAGGTGTGCACCCTGTTCACACAATGTTCTCTGACTTAACACCAGCTGTTTCACTTCGTCTAGAATGCAGGAGAAGAATCACTGAGTCGTTCAATCAGGAATACTTACTGGACACATTCCGTGTATACAGCACTGTCCTAGTGCTACACATGGAGCAGGGGACAAGAGAGGCGGGTCCCCTGCCCCTAGGGGGCGCCTTCAAACTACCGGGTAATCCAAACCTCATCCGGCAAGTGCTTCTTCCAAACCATTAAGGAGTTGACTTGTGTTTCCATTTAATCATCACGCTGCACGTGTAGTTACTCCCACTTGCCCTATTTCACCCACACCAATTTCCTACCCTCTTTTAACATGAGCCTAACCTCTCATGCCATTTCTACCCTCCCAAGAAACAAGAGTTTCAAGAAGATAGCTTTTCAAGTAAAAAAAAAAAAAAAGGCAGGACTTAAAACATGTACACCAGATGCGTGTTCATCAAAATGTTGTACTTAACATATAAACGCACAGGGAAAAATGGGCAACGACTGCCTTTGGTTGGGCATCATGTGATTTTGTTTTATTTTTTCTCCCTTATGCTAGTCCATTTCTAAACTGTTTTACAAAGTGAATATATGCTGCTTGTGGCAGGTGGGGGGTGGGGGTGAGTTAACATGAGAGGCAGTGATGTCAGGCTTGGCGTGGGGTTTGAGAAAGGGCAGGTGCTATTATTTCAAGAACACTCCCTGAAGGGTTTGGAGCCCCCTTCCTCCTGCCCTTTCCAGCCAGCTGATGCCATTTATCATTCCAGACTTGGCTCCCATGGCCCCTTCTCTGGGAAGCCTTCCTGATATACCTGCCCCATCATCCCTGCTCCAATGTGAGTGTGCCTCAGGGCAAGATGTTTACCAGAAATTCTGGCTCAATAGCTCTGGGGCAGGCCCTGGAATCTGCATTTAGGCACTCAAGTTTATTTAATGCAGGTGGTTTGGAACCACACACTTGAAAGACGTGGGTCTTTCCTTTGGTCCAAGTAAGAATTGTCATTTTTCAAAAAAACTTTTTTGATTTTTTTTTTTTGTAGGAGAGAGAGACAGAGCTTGAGCAGGGAAGGGGAAGAGAGAGAGGGAGACACAGAATCCAAAGGAGGATCCAGGCTCCTAGCTGTCAGCACAGAGCCTGACACTGGGCTCGAACTCACAAACCGTGAGATTGTGACCTGAGCTAAAGTCAGACACTTTTAACCTACTGAGCCACCCAGGGACCCCAAGAAAAGTCATTTTGAATCCCCTTTGCTCACACAGAAACCCTACAATGAGTAGTTTAGACTCAAATTCTCTTGGGGGCACCTGGGTGGCTCGGTTGGTTAAGTGTCTGACTCTGGATTCCGATCAGGTCATGGTCTGACAGTTTGCAAGTTCTTGCCCCTCATCGAGCTCTGCACGGACAGCATGGAGCCTGCTTAGGATTCTCTCTCTCCCCCTCTCTCTATCTCCACCCTGACTATGCACATGCACTCTCTCGCTCGCTCTCTCTCAAAACAAACAAACTTAAAAATAAATAAATTCACTCAAAAATTTTTAAATAAAGATAAAAAATAAACCAGTAATTTTCAGCCAGGGGTGATTTTGCTCCTGTCCCCAGGGGACATTTGGCAACATCTGAAGAAATTCTTGGTTGTCACAACGGGGAGACTACAATGGGCACCTGTCAGGTCAAGGTCAAGGATTCTGCTACAGTGCCCAGGACAGAATGATCCAAACCAAAATGCCAACAGCGCCGAGGGGAAGAAACCCCAGATATAAGTGAAAGATGAAGGGTCAGAAGTGCCCATCCCCCAGTGTCAGGACGGCACCTCCAGATGGCAGGCTGGAGACCCAGAGTAAGGAGAGGCTTTCTAGTCACAATGAGAATGGGTTCTCATCTCGGCCTACTGTGCCCTTCAAGCAGGTGTGGGTCTCCTTTGCTCCCTGTAAAATGGGGATAACTGCTCTTGCCTGGAGCGACCAACACCTCTACAGACCGCACTCCAGCCATCTCAGACCCACACTGCCGTGACGTTTTAAGGTCTCTAAAAACTGGATGCACCTTATAATTAAGGCCACAGAGGGCTGCCTGGGTGGCTCAGTCGGTTGAGCGTCTGGCTTCAGCTCAGGTCATGATCTCACGGTTCATGGGTTCCAGCCCCACGTCGGGCTCTGTGCTGACAGCTAGCTACTTCAGATTCTGTGTCTCCTTCTCTCTCTGACCTTCCCCTGCTCGCACTGTCTCTGTCTCTGAAAAAAAAAAAAAAAAGCCACAGAGAATTTAACTGGGAGCATTTTAGTATGCTCAATGTTTTAAATGTTTGTTTATTTATTTAGATAGAAGGAGCACAAGTGGGGGAGGAGCAGAGACAGGGGAGAGAGAGAATCCCAGAGCCCATTCGCAGGGCTCGATCCCAGGAACTGAGATCACTACCTGAGCTGAAATAAAAAATCAGACACTTAACCGACAGCCACACACGCACCCTCCTCTTTACAGACAACACACATCCTCTTTACTGAGTTGGGGGGGGACACTCCCCTCATCCTGCCTCAGGGGCATATGGCCAAGGTCAAGATGCGGGCAGGTTGAACTGAGCTGTCTGACTTCAAAGCCTGGATCTTTCCACTCTCATAGCCCTCTTCTGAGCTCAAAAGGACACTCTCTGGTCCTGCATAGAATATTTACCCCAGTAAGAATCCGGAGGGTCTATATGAAAATATTAACATGGTTGTCTCAGGGACATGGGACTTTTAACTTTTTTCTTTTGTCTCTTGGTGGGTGTTTTTCGTTTTGTTTTTTGTTTTGGGGGGGGTTGTTTGTTTTTTAGTCAGTGAACACCACTTACTTGGCCAGAAGACAGGCTGGTGGGGACCCCACAGGTCACGCTGCCTGGGGACAGGAAGTCCAGAAATGTAGCAGAGGTAGAGGTGGGGACAATAACACATGCAACGGATTCTGTCCACCCGCAGACCCAGCTCCAAGGGGCGGTACTCCCAAGCTTGTCCACAAAGGAACAAGTGTTCAGGACAAATGAGATGCAGCAAATGAGGGAATTCTGGCTGTTATCCTGTAAATAGTGAGAAGCCACATGCCTCGAGGAACGGGATCAAATAAAACAAAAGATACCCGACTTACCAATAGATCCTACATCATCTGAATACGCAGGAGTCTTTGGCCGGTAATACCTGGCTTTCCTTGAGACTTTGTCCCTAGTGTCCCAGACCTTCAAGGTGATTTTATGAAAACTGATTTTCTTTAGTAATTCCTTTGTCACGTTGATGTTAAAAGTTTGGGTCCATGACACCCAGATTTTGTCCCCTTCATGCCATGGCCTCACCGTCTGTGTAAAAGGACACCAGGAGGTTTGAAGCATGCAAGGCTGGGAGGCTTAGCAGCTCACGATTACCTCCACCCCACCAGCCTCACCCTTCCAGGCAACAAAGCTGGGTGCTTCCCTCCACCTGTCTGCCTTCTGTGCCTGGCTCTCCCCCAACGCCTGCCACACATCAGGAAATGGGTGTCCCAGCCCAGGCTCCGTCACACCTCCGGTTCCTCGGAAAACCCAGAATCAACGCAGTTACCTGCAAATAGTGCCCTTTCCACTGACTCGGAGCCAGGCCACAGGCGGGGGTGGGGTGGGGTGGGGTGGGGGGTGGGGAGTATGTGCAGGCAGGCCAAAACTTTGGAAACACCGAAGAAATTACTTGACAAAGATATCTAAATAGAAAGTCAGGTAATTGGTATTACATCCATCACTGAGTGAGGATTCTCATTCAGTAGGTCTGCGGTAGGAACCTAATATTCTGCATTCCCAGCAAGTCCCAGGGAAAGAAAGCCCCCTTTGTGCAGTATTAGACTATATGTGATGTACACACATAAACACACACACACACCCACACACACACCTTTACTCCTGAATCCAGGAACAATTTGGCCATCGTTGGAAACACCACCACGTCAACTTTTTTAGGCTCCCCATCATCTGGCAGAAGGAAATACTCCGCGTGGTAGCAACGGCGAGACTTTGAAGGTTTATCCATTCTAGACTGTTTCCTATGTTTTTCAACAGAAAATGTGTATTTTCCTCTATGACCTAGAAGACACGGGTTTCCGGAGTCTTGTTTGAACCCCGCATGAGAAAACAGACCCAGCGCCACAGTTCCCTGGAAGGAAGGAAGGAAGGAAGGAAGGAAGAGCCCGCTGCTCGCCCTGCTTGGGGGCTGAGATGCAGATCCAGCCCCCTGGCCAGTAGAGGAACAGAGTTTACACCAGACAGCAGGGTGCCAAAATTCAGTGTGCGACTCCAAGAGGGAGTGTCTCCTTACATTTTTCACCTGAAGCGCTTTGCCTGCCTCATCGTGGTCTTGGCAGTAAAAACAGTTCGAGTCACCAAGACTGTAGGTCAATTCTAAACACGGTATATACATCTAACCAAATAGCATCCAAAGTATGAGGCAATAATGGACAGAACTACAAAGGAGATGCTGAAATTAATCTTCGGGGGCTGGGGGGGAGTTAGTACAAGTAGAAAAAAAAAAATATATATATATATGTATCAAAACGTGGAGTTCTTTTCTCTGCCCCTAATCTTGGGGTTCAACCATGTGACTGCTTTTGGACAACAGAATGCTAGCAGGTAAAAGGTGCTCAAAGATTTGAGGAATTCTTGGATGGCGGGCTTGCCCCCTTAAAGTGCCTGGGTCTGCCCGTACTGAGAAGGTGTCTGGCTACCCCCAGGGCCGGGAGGAAGTGGAGAGGAGCAAGGAGCATAGCCACCACGGGGAGCCCAGCCTGGACCCACCGACCTGCTCACCCAGAATGAGGATACCTCTTCAAAGCCCCTGACTGGGGGAATCGTTTGGGTTTGTGACACAGCACTGGTGTGGTCAAAACCCCCAGATGTACCTATGCACTCAGAGGTTTGGATTCAATGCATCTTGAGAATCTGTGTTTTCTACAAGGAATAAGGGGATGGGAAAACCATGCCTTAACCTCTTCCCCATGTATTCATCTGCAAAAAGCAGAAATAATACCACCTGCTTCTTAGCGTTGGGGAGAGGATTAGGCACATGAAGCCCACATAACCACTTGTGTGCTGGCCCACGGTGGGCCCCTTAAAATTGCAGCTTCTTTCCTGACCTCTGCTGTGGGCACTGGCCACCTCATTTGGGGAAGCCAACAGAGGGAGCTCAGGTGCCCTAAACTTCTGGAAGAAACTCAATCGCGCACCCTCTTCTACAGAGGGTGTTGGGATTCTGATCGAGCACTTACCAGCAGTCACCGGGAAGGCCAGCGAGATGATGAACTTGCAGGGGACAACTTGGGGCACATCAGAGCAGAAGCTGCCGGCAGCCACATAGGAGCACTCACTGCTGCACCTGTGGTCAGAATCGGACTCCTGGGCTTGGGCCTTGACCTTCAGGTACTCTTCTATCTCGCACTCGCTGCCAGGCCGGTAAAAGTTGCCCATGGAGGACATGGGCCCCATGCTCACCCTGTCCTCATCTTCCCACTCCCGGGCCTGCAGGGACATTCCGCAGAGCACCCACCGTCGCAGCACTCCCGGCTGGAAGACAACGAAGGCACTGTGGTCACCACCCTGTTCCCAGGAGGCAAACCCTGCCTTTTTCGGAATGACCCACCCTTCTCCTCCTTCCTTTCCCTTCCCTTCTCCTGACTGCGGTGAATGGTCAAGGTCTGGAACACCCCCTGGCACACAGGATGCTTGTAACTGCGAGTCACAGAGATCTACGGCTTGCACTAATCATGATAAGCAACGCCAGCTTCTCCAACGTGAGTCTCTAATCTCCCCCAGCCCCAACCCCTCCCCCTTTCACAAGTCAATCTTTGGCACTTTTGCAGTGTCAGCTCCAGGTGAGTGCAATTCCCTAAGAACCCGGCATTTCCACTCTGTGTGGCCGCGGGGTGAGCAGTGTCCAAGCACAGTAGGAGTTTGCCAGTTGGGGACGGGTGAACCGGGCAACTGGTGAGGTCAAAGATGGCAAGAACCACCCAGGGGGCAAGACACAAATGGGCACTGAGTGCTGGGCCTGTTACGCTGGATCATCTGGCACAAGAACCAAGCAGCGCTAGGAGGTCTTGAAAGAGAGAAGATTTACTTTACACCGGTGGGCTCAGAGAAGAGCATTCTCCAGCGGTCTGAGGCCCGAGCTTTAGCAGAGGGAACAATTTATAGCCCGTTACTTCCGCCTTCCTCATTCATCAGGGACAGGAGTTTCCTATTAGTCTTGTCGGCCATCTTACAACAGATTTTCCCTATCAGGCTCAGGGCACAAGCTCAGGGTCCATGGAGGAGGAACTCGGGCTAATGCTTAGAAAGGGGTGCCCAGAGGACAGCAGGTGGCGGGGGACCTCCTTCGGTACCTGCGACGGGAAGCTCTGGGCAGCAGCCTGGGTTCAGACCGTGGCGTCAACCAGCTCGTACACCCGCTGCACAGCAGCCCGGCGAGAAGGCTCAGAGAATGCAGTCTGTGCGCCCAGGCAGCGAGGCCCGCGGGGTTAAGCCGCGCGATTCTGTTTACAGTTGCTAGGAAACCGGCTAGGCTATCGCCCCAGGGTGGGGCTCCTCGGGGGGCGGGGCTCCTGGAGGTGGGACTTCCCTCCTCAGTCGCCGGTCCCTGACCAGGTGCAGACAAGGTGTATCCAAATTAGGAAACTAGCTGGAGCACCTGGGTGGCTCAGTCGGTTGAGCAAATTCGGAAACTAGTTGCCAGCTTGCATTCATTCATTCATCCATCCATCCACCCACTCATTCATCCAATCTTTTAAAGAATTCCAGATCTGAACGTCATGCTCCTATTACCTACCTCGCCCTTGCCTACCGTACAGGGAACAAGAATTGTGGCTTCCCCTATAGGACCATCAGCACCACGCCCCTTCCTCTTTGATAAAGGCTAGGGATGCAACGGGCTCTGAAAACTCTGATATCCTTACTCTACCCCAAACCTCTTTCATATAGACTCTCTGCTTCTGTCGCCGATGTCCTTAAAATATCGTGAGCATTCTGTTTGGTGATCATGAGCCCCAACTCAGAGATGAGGAAACTGAGGCTTAGACTGGTGACATGACTTGCAGGAGGTCACGAAAGTGTGCCTTGCACGAGGGGCACACCACAGAGGTAACTAGCAGGAGGGGGCAGGGGCAGGCTTCATTGAAGAGATAACAAAAGCCAAACTTCGGGGTTTGCCAGGGAATGAAAGCAAGAGAAAGTATCCCAGGCAGAGGGAAGAGCCTATGCAAGAGCCCAGGAGGGTGGAGGTGCGTGGTGAGTTCAAGGAAGGAATGATGAGGCTAAAGTGGTGGGCAGAGGGCCCCTGGTACACAGGTGTGGAGGGTAGGCAGGGCTCAAAGACTACAGGCCATGAGGAAACCTTAGGGTTTCTGTTAAGGGAGAGTACCTCCACTCAACTCAGGTCACTCAGAGTAGAGAATGGGACCTGAGACTCCACACATGTAACAGCTGGGGAAACTGAGGCTCTGAGCTGAGATATGACCTACCCATCGTTAAACAGCAAAACTGTGGCTGAGCTGGGGCTGCCTGGGTCCCCTGCCTCCCACCTCCTGCCTCCCTAGACCACCCCCTTCTAAAATACTGCCCACTGACTAGGGCCCTCCAATATTCCTCAGATTGAATCAGTCTTAAAAAACCCTGAGGCTCAAAAATGGTTATGAGGGGAAGTCCCCAGGCGGCAGTGAGCATCCTGGAGAGGAGAACTACAACTCTCCCCACGAAATGCCAGGCCACCCTATCATGCTGTGCCGCCAGCAGCCTGGACACCCCCGTCCACACACCAGCAAGTGCTGAAGAGACACACATAGGGTTGGAAAGAAGGCTGTGAGGATACACCAGCTCCCAAAAGGCCCCATTAATAAGGGTAAGTCAGAGCACCTGGGGCGCTCAGTCGGTGAAGCGTCCGATCATGCCCTTATATCCGACTCAGGGCATGATCTCACAGCTTGTGAGTTCGAGCCCCATGTTGGGCTCTGTGCTGCCAGCTCAGAGCCTGGAGCCTGCTTCGGATTCTGTGTCTCCCTCTCTCTCTCTCTCTCTGCCCCTCCCCTGCTCGCTTGCTCTCTCTCATAAATAAACATTAAAAACATTTTAAAAAATAATAAGGGCAGGTCAGTGACACCACCCTCCCCTGCACAGACAGCAGGCCTCAGGTCCGCCTGCTGGCCTGAGGCTTGTTTCTCTCCAAAATCAATCTCCCCAGCTTCCCCTGTGGTGTGGACAGCTCTGAGCTGAGAATTGAGAGGCCACAGGCCTTAGACAAAGGGCCATTGCCTGGTTCCCTGGGTATATACCAGAATCACCCAGGAACGTGTCAAAGCGTCAGCTTTGAGGCTTCACTGCAGACCTTCAGAACTGACTCTCCAGGGGGTGGGACTTGGGAACCAGTAACAGACTGGATTCTCCAAAGACAGCCACCCACTCCCCTTACAGAGTGATGTCAGACTCCTGCCATCCAATGGTAGGTCTAGTCCCTCCCCCCCGGAAAGTCCCCCCAGATAGACTTTCTACAACCACCTCAGCCACCAGAGTGTGGCAGATGTGACACTAACTTCCGAGGCTGGATCATACAAACCCCATGTACTTCTGCCTTGTTCTTTCGGGGAGCTCACTCAGAACTGGCCACAGATGTTGTGAGGAAGCCTGAGCAGCCACATGGAAGGTCCACGTGGAGACGTTCTGGCCAACAGTACCAGCGGAGTTCCGGGCTTCCTCCCAGCCTCAACCACCGGACGTGCAAGAGTGCCAGACTTCAAATGATTCCAGCTCCCAGCCTTTGAGCCTTTCTGTGTATGACAGAAACCAGCTGTGGTCACCAAACGCTCCCCCCATTGCAGACTTATGACCAAAGTAAATTACTGTTTTCTTAAGCCAGTAAGGTTTAGGATGATCTGTTGCACAATAATACATAACTGGGCAGCCCTTGGGTGGTTCTTTGGTTAAGCGTCCGACTTCAGTTCAGGTTACAATCTTACGGTTCGTGAGTTCAAGCCCCGTGTCGGGCTCTGTGCTGACAACTTGGAGCCTACTTTGGATTCTGTGTTTCCCTCTCTGTCTGCCCCTCCCACGCTCATGTTCTCTCTCTCTCTCTCTCAAAAATAAATATTTACCAATAAAGTAATAAAAAAATACCTGGAACAGACCCCATATTTTTAAAAGTTGCTTCACCCAGATTCTATTGCACAGCCGACATTTAGAACCACCGCTGAGAGAAATGGTGTCTAGGTCAAGACCCAGAGCATCATGGGATGGGGTGAGGGCAAAGGTGTGCTAGCTGATACTCATGAGAGGTGGGTCCACAACCTCACCTCCACAAAGATGCCTTCAGGACAGGCAGAGTCAGAGCAAAGAAAAAAGTGTATGTGTTCCAGTTTATTGCTATATAACAAAGCATCCCAGAACTCAGTGGCATCAAATGACAGCCACTTGTTATTTTGCACAGTTCTGTAGATCAGTGACTCTTTACTGGTGTGGCCTGGGCTCGCTCACTGAGCTGGATCATCTGTATCAACATGGCTGGGAGGTCCAAGACGGCCTCGCATGATTGGCAGTCGGTGCCCTTGGCTGGGGTACCTCAATCCAGCCCCCTCTCGCCCTCCATGTAGCCCCCCACGCCCCACCAGGCTGGGCTGGCTTCCTCAGATGGCATTCTCAGGGCAGGGTTCTAAGAAAGCAAAGATGCAAGCTCTTGAGACCGAGGCTGGGGAAATAGGACAGCGTCATTTCTGCCATGTCCATTGACCAGAGCAAGTCACAAGGGCCGGCCAAGATTCAAGGGGATGGAGAACAGACTCCACCTCTGGATAGGAGGAAGGGCAAGGCCACACCGCAGAGAGGCATCCCATGGATGGGAGCGATCTGAAGGCATTCAATTGCTTCCTTCTTCCTTCCAGGGTAGGGGGGTCCCAATGCCTTCCATGGGCATCTAGAAGGCTTTCTGAAGTTCTCCTATGCCTCTGGCAGAGTATGCCTATTTGGAGAAAAGCTACATCAGCCTTCTTCTTGCCATCTCTAATCCCCCTCTTTTAAGCAGCTCTATTGAGGTATATCTTATAAAATGCACCCATTTCAAGCATAGAGTCCAGTGATTTTTGGTAACTTTACCAAGTGATGATATCAACCATCTCCCTAATTAGGCCCTTCATACATATTTACAATTAATCTCTGTTCCCAGCCCCAGGCCCAGGCAATCATTAATCTACCTCTGTCTCTAAAACTTTGCCTTTTCCGGATACTTCATATAAGTGGAGTCGTATGTTACGTGGTCTGGCTCTGTGACTGGCCTCTTTTGCTTAGCATGTTTTTGAGGCTCATTCGCGCTATAGCATGAATCAATACTTGATTCCTTTCTGTGGCTAAATAATGTTCCATTGTGTTATTGACCACATTTTGTCTATCTGTTCATCCCTCAATGGACATTGAGGCCGAACACGTAGATATTTATGAAATGCTGCCATGAACATTCCCGTGAAAGTCTCTGCGTCATCAGATGTGTTCATTTCTCTTGGGGAGACACGTGGAGTAAAATAGTTCGGTCATGTGGTAGTGGTGTGGGGGACAAAGGCAAAAGAAAACAAATAAATTTCCTTACAACTTACAGCCCATTAACAAGTCTTTGAGACAAGCAGGGTGACCTTCCTCTAGGAGCTCAGATGCCTGGACATTAATACTTTGCTAAGAGCAAAAGGCAATCTTTGCATAACATTATCCTGACCTTCAAGATCCCATGAATCTCTTTTCACATATAAAAATTCCTTTGGGGGGCACCTGCGTGGCTTAGTCGGTTAAGTGTCTGGCTTCCGCTCAGGTCACGACCTTGCGGTTCGTGGGTTCGAGCCCCACGTCGGGGTCTGTGCTGACAGCTAGCTCAGAGCCTGGAGCCTATTTCGGATTCTGTGTCTTCCTCTCTCTCTGACCCTCCCCTGCTCGTGCTGTCTCTCTCTGTCTTTCAAAAATAAATAATGAAAAACATAAAAAAATAAATAATAGAAAACATAAAAAAATTTTTTTAATTCCTTTGGAAACTTCCTTTATCTGTACCACCCAAGATATATGTTAGCAATCCTCCTCCAAGCATATGGCCCCCTGATACACATCCGAAGGGTCTCATGACTGAGGTTTTACTAGACAGTAGTAAATGACTTTTTCCCAGCAACAGTTAGTCAATCAAGATCCTGGAAACCTTGCTTCCAAATTCCTTAGAGACTTACCTGTCCCTAACCCCCTCCCAACTTGAATGTATATAGTTAGTCCCTCCTCACAACCCCAGTGCAGCTCTTTCTGCCCTCAGGGTCCTGTGCCTGAGCTTTAATAAAACCACCTTTTTACAACCAAGATGTCTCAAGAATTCTTTCTTGACTGCTTGCTCCAAACCCCAACATCTCCATGTCAGTACTTTCATGTTTCTCTTTGAGAAACTGCCAAACGGTTTTCCAAAGTGGCTGCCCCATTTCACATTCCCACCATCATAGGATGAGGGCTCCTGGCCCTCCACAGCCTCCAGAAACCATTCACTGAGTGTCAGACTTATGATGGCCATTCTCATGAGTATGAAATAGTATCTCATTGTGGTTTTATTTTGTATTTCCTCAGTGACTAATGATATTGAGATCTTTTCATGGACTTACGGGCCCTGATATCCTCTTTGGTAAAATGTCTGTTCCTGTCTTTCGCCCACTTTTTGATTGGATTGCCTTATTGAGTTGTAGGAGTTTTTTTGTAAAGTCGGAATACAAGTCCTTTACCTCCTGGTCTCCTGCTGGTCCTTTTATATTCTTTATGGCGTCTTTACCATTGCAGTTTGAAGTACAAACATTTTGAATTTTGATGAGGTCCAATTTACCGATTTTTTTTTCCTTTTTGGACCATGTATTTGTTGTTTTATCTAAGAAACCTTTGCCTAGCTCAGTCCAATTTTTACTAGAGAGAGGAGTAAAACTTGGTGTCTGAACCCTAAGCAAATCACTAACCAAGACTCCTGAAAATATAAAAGCTTTGTCGCTAAAAATGATGGCTCCCAGACATTACCAGATACGCGGGGCGGTGGGGGGGCGGTCCTGTACAGAATGACAAAAGCTTTCTGAAAAACAGTTCAACAATATTGGGAGCTTATAAAATGTGCAAACTCCTTGGCACAGTAGGAAATCACTCAGGATAGAGAGTTAACAGCACACAGTGTTATTTTAATGGAGAAAAACCCCAAACCACCTTGATGTGCATCCGTGGTGGGGGTAGGGGATGGGGGTGATGAAACACCTGTGGCTCCTCAGAGGCAACATGAAGTGGTCTCAAGAACATTTGCAAAGAAATATTAACGATGGCAAAGCTGTTTAGGAAGTATAGTCGATGTGCAAGGAAAGATCCCAGCAAGAGCATTTCAACTGTGTTTGTCTAGGTTGAGTTTAATGAGGGACAATTCACGTCCTGGAACACTTCTCCTTTTCAGTGCTTTGACAGACGTATACAATCCCATAACAACCACCCCAGTGAAGTCCTTTCATGCCCAAATGCAGGGAAAATGCCTGGAAATAAATACATCAGAAGAATCTCTGGTTCCCCTCTGACGGCGGTGATTTTTGCTGTTCAGCATTTTTCTGGGCTGTTGAAAGCCGCTTTAGACAATGTACTTTTTGAAATGGCTCAGACAACCCTGAACTGACTTCAGAAAATCATCTCTCTGCCTGGGGCCCCGGCTCTCCCCTATGCAGACACACACCCATCCCCCAGCTCAGACAAAAGGGCACAAGAGACCTCGGAGTTTGCTCACTTCGAACCTTAAACAAAAACCTTGTGGGTCCAAGCGGGATGATTTCACAGGAGCCTGGTAACCCTGCCCCGCAGACAAACGGCCCTGACAGCGCACCATTATCAAACCCTGATCCCCGGCCCCTGCTGCACAGAGGGGGGCAGAGGCCTGGGCAATGCTCCACGGCAAGATATTTAAAGGCTTTCTTTTCAGTGTCAACCGGCCCAGGAACACTACTGTTTGAAGGATTCCGTGGCCGAAAGCAGTCCCCAGCTGCGGTGACGAGGGTCCGGCCCGGCCAGCTCCCAGCACTAACGTGAAATCAAACCCCATTCAACTGCAGAAGTGGGACTCGGAAGTCCAGAGCCACGTTCCAGAGTCCTGTTCTACGCAGCAAACCCCTAGACGGGGGGCTCCAGGTCCAGAAGCTTCCGTGGTCCAGCTGGGGACCCAACCAACTACCAACGTGTGGAGTCTCACGGATTCCAACGTGGCTGAGTCAAAGGACACTGAGTCCCACCCATGCCAGCTAGAGGCGGCCTTTCCACTGGATGCAGTGAGTCCACGTGTTTGTACAAAGCAGAGTTAGGAGTGCCTGGCCTTGCAAACGCTCAGGCCTCACTTGAGGCCCACTGATAAATAACAACGTGGTATGATCGCTGCCTTTAAAAAAGATACAAATAAAAAATACACATAGGATTTGTAGGCCAGGAAAATCTGTTGAAGGTGACACACGATGCCATACCCAAGGGGGACCCGGGAGGAGCCAGCCAAGATGGGGAAGTTGGAGAGCCTCTCCTCTGAGTGTGCCTGACACCATTCCAGGGCAACAGACAAGTTGTTGCTGCCCTCATGGCTGACCGACAGCCTAGTAACAGGCAGACAGACAACACAAACACGTGAGACAGCCAGTCAGAGGCACAGAGTGCTTTCCACATCCCCAGAGGCCTCCCTGAGGAGGTGATGTTGGAGCAAAGGCCTTGAAGGTGAGTGGGCTGTAAAGAGCTGGGGGGAAATAGATGCAAATACCCTGTGGTGAGTCAGAAGAGCAGCGAGGAGGTTGAGGAGGTCGGGGAGGAAGGCAATGGCAACAGCTGAGGAATGTGGGCCGGCTGTAGGAGAGGACTTTGCCTCTAGTCCCTGTGAGAAGGAAAGACTTAGGGGACCGTGAGCAAAGGAGGGACCCTCTGGCTACAGAACAGACTGTAGGAGTCCAAGGGCAGTTATTAGGGGAGACTGTTGCAATAATACAGGGGAGAGACACTGGGGGGTTGGCCCAGAGTGGCACCAGGGGAGTAGACTGAGGGAGTCAGATTAGGATGTGTTCTGAGGCTGGAGCACTGGACAGCCTGACAGACTAGACGTGGGGTGGGGACACAGAAGAACACAAGACGCCAGGGACTTGCTGAGGAAGGCTGGGGGCGGGCGCCATGACCTGAGCTGGAGGCTGCAGGAGGCCAGGATCAAGACCATCTGTATTACCTAACCCATCAAGAAACACAGGAAAACGTGGCTGGTGGGAAAGTAAATGGGGCAGCCATTTTGAAAACCTGTTGGGCAGTTCCTCAAAAATTAAACATAAAACTACCATCCAGTGAGGTGCCTGGGTGGTCCCTTTGCTTTAAGTGGCTGACTCTTGATCTCAGCTCAGGTCATAATCTCACTGTTGTGAGATCAAGCCCCACATCAGGCTCTGTGCAGAGAGCATGGAGCCTGCTTGGAATTCTCTCTCTCTCTGCTCCTCTCCTACTCATGCTCACTCTCGCTCTCTCTCTCAAAAATAAACAAATGAACATTTAAAAAAAAATACCATCAAAGCAGCCATCCCGCTCTAGGTCTACGCAACAAGAGAAATGAAAACACATCCATACAAAAACGTGCCTGTGAACGTTCACAGTTCCCACAAAAGGTGAGAACAACCCAAATGTCCATCAGCTGATAAAGAGAGAAGCAAAAACAAAATCTATCTACACAGGGGGGTTACCTCAGCCATAAAAAGGAAGAAAGTACTGATCTATGCTACGATGTGGGTGAACCTTGAAAACATTATTATTAATGTTTCAAAAAGGAGCCAGTCACATACCATATGATTCCATTTACACGCAATGTCCAAAAGACACGAGTCTATAGACACAGAAAGTGGTGGTTGGCCAGCACTGGAGGTTGGGGATGGAAAGTGGAGATGTAGAGAATGAGCTAAGCAGTACAAAGGTTTTGGAGAAACAGGTGATGAAAATGTCCTGAGGTTAGATTGTGATGGTTATATTCTCTACAAATGCACTACAAGCATTTACTTATACCATTAAGTGGGTGAATTTTATGGCATGTAAATGGTAAATAAGGTATGTCCTCCCTGGAAAGAAAGAAAGAAATGGAGGGAGGGAGGGAGGAAGGAAGGAAGGAAGAAAGAAAGAAAGAAGAAACAGAGAGAACGGAAGGAAGGAGAGAAGGAGGAAGGGAGGGTGGGAGAGAGAGACAGAAAGGGAGGGAGGAAGAAAGAAGTCCTCTTGTCAAAAAGAGAAATGTTATAACAAAGGCTAAACATCTTTGATCGCCAGAAAGAACCACTAAATCAGTTTTGAATCCTCCCATCTCTCTCTGTGCATTTATGCACATGTCTTTATACAAAATATTTACTACCATCCTGTGTGGTTTTGTTGTCCTTATGTAAGTCATAACATTGTACACAATAGGCTGCAACTTGCATAGTTCACTCCTTTTTTGATGATTAACTGAGGCTGACACGCTGATGAGTACCAGGTTGTCTCTAGTTTCTCAGTATTATAAACAATGAAGCAGTGAACATCCTGTGCACATGTACTTTTCTAAAATAGAAGCCAAGAAGTGGAACTGATATGAAACTTTTTGTCAAAATGCTATTACTTTTATAATAATAATATGTATACATATATATTTGTATGTATGTGTATATGTATGTATACATATATATATATGTATATATATGTCCAAAATGGTTGGGGAGAAGCATCTAAGTCCTTCCTTTGGGCGAAATCTTCAAGAATGAGTAGGAATTTGCCAAATAAACTGCTGATTCTGGGATACTGCAGAAGAGGAGACAGAATTTTAGTGCCTTTTCAAATTCTGGGATTTAGCATTTAAATTCCTAGGGTTATACACAAGCCCACATTCTGCCCATCTTAAAGCCAAAGACAGTTGAATAAAGTCTGCCTCTTGCTCCAGCGTGGCTGAATAACCAGGCCCAGTGCAGGTAACAAGTGCATGACACCTCTCTTGTGAAAAAAGAAAGGAAAAACAGGCTGGCCCTTCCCAAGAGCGTAGTTTTTCTTTCACCTGTCAGAAATGTGTTGTAAGACACCAAAGAACATGTTGGCCAAACAACCTATTAGCTCAGAGATGGAACTCGGGTCGCAACGCCAACTCACTATCCACAGGCACCAAGGGTGAGGGCGGGTAAAATACTTTTCTATCTCCGCCTCCCCCCTCCCCCAAACACACACAGCTTAGAGAGCGAAGATCTGACCATCTCAGATTGACTTCCTGCCGGCGGGATGCCCCTAAAACAGTCCATTTACTTCCTCCTGCCTCTCCATTACCACATGAGGCTCCTTGCACCATCGACGGGGGAGCGACGTGTGAGCTTAAAAACCCGGTATCTGAACACGCGGGGAGAGGGGCTTCTCTGCACCTGCGCGGGGAGGGGGCGGTCGGAGTCCGCTCAAAGGGCTGTCCTCCAAAGACCTTCGGAAGAGAAGGGGTGGAGTGACACGTGGGCTCCGGCGACACGCCCCCAGCAACAGGCCCAGGCTGCCACCCTCGAGTCCCGCTCCAGCGCCCACGCCTCCCGCCTGTCCCCGGGCAAACGCTCAGCCCAGGGCGGGTGGGGCTCGGGGTGAGGGAGCTGAAAGGCAACAGAGCCAAGAGTGGAAGAGAAAGAGGAGACGCCAGGAACGCCCCCGGAGTGGTGAGGGGAGGAGAGCGCGGCGGTCACCCGGAGAAGCCAGACAGAGAGAGGGACACGGTCCCCCACCCCAGCCCCCTTCAAACCACCTCGGGAAACACAGACGACTCTCCGGCCCGGCGCAGCTGCTGGACACTGTCCTCCGCGACGCTCCAGTTAGACCGCGACCGCTAAGCCCCTCCCTTCGAGGAACTCTGGGGCCGCCCCTGGAAGTGGCGGGGCGGAGGGACCCGAGGAGCGACGCTCGGCGGCGATGGAGCCGGGCGGCGCGGACCGGGAGACCGGCCTGGAAGGCGCGGCGGGTGACCCGTACCGGCGACCCGCGCGGCGCACCCAGTGGCTGTTGAGCGCCTTGGCGCACCACTACGGGCTGGACCGCGGCGTGGAGAACGAGATCGTGGTGCTGGCCACCGGCCTGGACCAGTACCTGCAGGAGGTCTTCCACCACCTGGACTGCCGCGGCGCCGGCCGCCTGCCCCGCGCAGACTTCCGCGCTCTCTGCGCTGTACTGGGGCTGCGCGCCGAGGGGACCGCCACCGGGGAGGCCTCCGGGGATGCGGCCGCCCGAGACGCGAAGCCGGGAGATGCGGCCGCCGGGGTGGCCACCGCCGAGGACGCAGATGCGGAGGAGGAGGCGCGCCTGGCGCTGCGCGCGGAGCCGCCGGAGCTCACCTTCCGCCAGTTCCACGCGCGCCTCTGCGGCTACTTCGGCACGCGCGCCGGGCCCCGGCTGCCCCGCGGCGCCCTCAGCGAGTACATCGAGACGCAGATCCGCCTGCGCCGCCCGCGCCGCCGCCGCCGCGCGCCCCGCGCGCCCAGCTCGGACTGCGGCCCCGACGGCTGCCGGGACGGCGAGCTCCTGGCGCGTTTGGAGGAGGAGAACGGCAGCCTGCGCGAGTTGGTGGAGGACCTGCGGGCCGCGCTGCAGAGCAGTGACGCGCGCTGCCTAGCGCTGCAGGTGCGCGCCGACGCGGAGGGACTCGGGCGGCAATGGCTGCTTGGGGGCGGGGGTCGTTAGAACCGCCGGGACCAGGCAGAGGAAGTGGAACAGGGGGGAGAGGGCGGCCTCACCCCGCTTTGGCTCACTTGCCTCCTGTCCCTATCCCACCCCGTTCCGTTCAACCCGCCCCAGCCCTCCTTTTCTCACGCAGACCACCTCGGAAACCGCCCTCGCACCCATATCACCAACCCACACCATCTCCCCGCCCTCACGGTCTCTTCTTGCCTCTTCTAAGCCGGCAGCTGCATTCTCCCAGGAAACCCGGGCCGGCGCCCACATTCAGTCATTAAACAGGCATCCTGAGCCCTCTGTGGTGCCAGGTTATGGGGTGAGAAGTTTGGAGATAAAGGGTGAAACGGGGCCCTGTCCCCACCCTGAAGGAGCTCCCTGCCTAATGGGGTAGACCAGCAGCTCATTGGATCATTCAGCAATACTCATGGGCCTCCCTCAGGGCCAGGGTCTGGTGTCCGGGTGCTAAATAGGTGGTGTCACTGTTCATCAGGCAGTCGCAGGCCACTGAACACCTGTGGGGGTCAGGCCGTCTCTGGGATGTTGAGAAGAAAGCAGTGAGTGAGATAATGGACAGCAGCTGGGATTCAGTCAACAGCCACTTCGGCACTGTGTCAGCCCTGTGCCAAGGACACAGGCGTGGGAGGAGGAAAAGAACAGCCTATGCCCCAAGGAAACAGAAGGCAGGAGGGAGGTGACTTATATTAGCCCCGATCTGCACACTGCCCAGTCATCAGCCCTGAGTGGCAAATGGGTGGCAAGCTGCTGTCAGTGCCTGTTGCTATGGGCCAGGCAACCAGGGAGCATCACAGAGGCAAAGGGTGGGAGTGTGGAGTAAGAGCGTCCAGGATCATTCATTCTCCAGGTATTTATTGAGCACCTACTGTGTGCCAGGCCTGGGTTAGGCGTCGGGGACACGGCGTTAAACAAGACAGACAAAACCCCATCCTCAAGAACAGTTTATTGACCAGACCCCCGGGGGAAGTCCAGAAACCCCATTTTGAGACGCTTAGGTTATTCCTCGAGTCTAGGGATGGGGATCGGAGGAGCCACGGAAGGCGATGCCACCAAGGCAGGGAAGAGTCTTAACGTGTAGGAATTCATTGGTGCCGCGCAAAGAGGAGAATGTGTTGTGGCCCAATCTCCATCGCCCAAGAAAAAGGAGGCTCCCGTCTCATTAGGAGTACTGCCAGGAATTCACCGAGTTCGGACAAGCCTGGGAGCGGTAGGCAGTGCGCGTAATAAACGTGCACCTTCGGTGCTCCCGGGGGCGCGGGGCTGGTGGGTGCAGCGAAGCGCTCACCGCCGTCCCCGCGGCCCTGTCCCGGCAGGTCGGCCTCTGGAAGAGCCAGGCGGGCGCGCAGGAGGCGGGGAGCCTCGGGCCCGAGGCGGCGGCGCGGGAGCTGCGGCAGGCGCGGGTCGCCCTGGCGGCGGCCGAGGCCCGCGCGGGGCGGCTGCGCCAGCGCCAGGCTGAGGTTCGGCGGCGCGCGGAGGAGGCCCGGGAGGCGGTGCTGCGCAGCCTGGGCCGCGTGCGCGAGCTCGAGGCGCTGGCGAGACAGGTGCCCGGTCTGCAGCGCTGGGTGCGGCGGCTGGAGGGCGAGCTGCGGCGCTACAGGTGAGCGTGGGCACGAGGCCCCGGAGCCCCAAATCAGCTCCGGGTGCCCTCCAGCCAGGGGCGCCTTCTCCCTGCACACACGCTCGTTCTCGTGTCCCTGTTTGCTCTCGCATTCACTTCGTGTATTCCTCCCTTCTCTCGTCGGTCCTTCCATCCCTTTCGACTGTTGATCCAGTCTGTCACTTGCTCTCCACCCACCGGCCATTCCAGGACCTGTTCGCCCGCAGAGGCCTTCCATTTGCCCGTGCGTGGGTCGCAGTGGGACATAGTTACTCGTATTGGTTCTTTGATCAACAGTGGTGATGATGATGATGATGATGATGATGATGATGATGGTAACTAACGGTTGCTGAGTCTTAAGGAGCGCCCGTATCTGAGCTAACGAAGCACTTTAGTGACCCGACTGAAACCTCACAGCAGCCCTGTGACATAGGTACCAGCTCATCCCCATTCTGCAGATGGGGAAACAGATGGACAGCGATCTCTTGGGCCAGCCCCACCAGCAGGAAGCTGGGCTTGGGACCAAGTTTAAATCCGCGCAGGGCCTCTGCCACATGTGTGACCTTGCCCAAGTCGCTGCCCCCTCTTGGAGCATCTGTTTCCCCTCTGGTAGAACAGAGTGGAGTCCTTGCCTGCCAGAGTGGCTGTGAAGAGGGTGCAAGGTCCTGTCTAGCTCACAGCAGATGCTCAGTGAACAGCCCACTCTCCCTTTGGAACCACATGGCACCGCTGCCTGCCTGACTTCCCCATTTACTGAGCACTGACTGTATACAGAGGCTACACCAGGTACCAGGAGGGTGACTGGGGGCAAGATAGCCCCAAACCCCTGCCCTGGTGGTCACTATCGGCCAGATCATGCAACAGATGCAGGGCAGCGCCGGAGGAGCGCTGTGGGGGAGGAGCGAGGCTTAGCCAGCACCTGAATCTACTAGGACACAGACAGCGACAGCTGGAGTTGAGAGCTGAGACTAGGGTGTTACTCGGCAAGATGGGCCAGGGAGAGGGGGAGGGGGAAAGAGGGGAAGGGAGGTTGGAAAATGGGACTAGCATGGGCAAAGCCCTGAGGCAAGAGAGCCCCTGGCACATTCCAGAAACTAAAAGGAGGCCAGAGTGGCTGATGGCAGAGGCCAGGCAATCTGGGGCCTGGAGCATTGTGTCAGGGACTTCAATCTTTTCCCCAAAGAAAGCATGAAAGACTTCAGCAAGAGGAGACAGGAACAGATTTGCATTTCAAAAAAAAATGACCAGGGCTGCAGTTGTGACAAAGAGACGGGAGGGGCTGCTGTCCTCCAGCCAGAAAGGAAAGTGGTCTGTCTGGCCTAGGCTGGTGGTCAAGGCAGCCAGAAGGGGAGGCTTTGAACCTCGCACCTCAGAGGTGGGACCTCCTCCTTGACTTCTGAAGGGCTCACAGCTGGGAGATGAGAAGACACAATGTGGAGAGAGGCCTCCTCATGGAGGGCACTCTGGGCCAGCCTCGTGCAGCTCCAAATGTTTAGATAGTCACTTCCTGTTTGCATAGCTGATGGGCTGGAGAGCCGAGCTGGTCGGCTTGGGGCCTGTGTCCAGCCTTGGAACTTTCTCCAAGAGGAGAAAGGAAGAGTCTCTTTGTTTTACCCGAAAGGAGCTGTCTCCCATAGCATGACTACAGGACCCACTGCAACCATTGGGATCGCCCTGTACACTAGGAGAGGTGGGTTTGTATCCATGGCACCACGTAACCCTCACAAGAACTGTGCCAAGGTAGAGGTTTTATCCCCATTTTACAGATTGTGGGAAGCGAGGCTCTGAGAAGTGAAGTAACATACCCAAGGCCACACAGCCAGAAAGTGGAAAAGTAAGGTCAGCCTGCCCCTACCTCCTGTATTTTCTTTCTTTCTTTCTTTCTTCCTTCCTTCCTTCCTTCCTTCCTTCCTTCCTTCCTTCCTTCCTTCCTTTCCTTTCCTTTCCTTTCCTTTCTTTCTTTCTTCTTTCCTTCTTTCCACTTTACCTTTTTTTTGTGGACTCAGTCACAAGAAGGCTGCTGCACTTCCAGGCCTCACGTCTGCTATCCAGGTATCAGAAGAAGAGTGAAAACTGTTGAGCATAGGGAGGATTTTCTTCAAATGAGGGAGACCTACCCCTTCCCCACCAGAACGTGCCCCTCCATCTCTTGGGCCAGGACCGTGTCACGTGGCCACTGCTATCTACAGGAGAGTCTGGTCATACTAATGCCCCGAACAAAACTGGGTTCTCTTGGTGAAGAAAAAGGAGCAGATATCGCAGAAGCTCCAAGGAGATGCCCAGGGAATGAGGAAACTGAGGACCAGAGAATGAGTGACACTGTGCGCAGGTCACAGTGACTAGGAGGTGGATCTGTCACCTGTCTCCTTGCCCCCATAAAAGCATGCCCCCTAAACCATGCCCAGCCCCAGGAGGCAGCCCTCCTCTGCCCATTTTCTATGATCAGAGTTTGTGGGCCGACTTGCCCCAAAGCTCTCCTTCTTTGAAGAAAGAAAAGGGCAGGGGGCGGAACAGTCAAGGACATGCATTGAGCATCACGTGTGTGCCAGGCATGATGCCCGACAAGTTCCCCATGCTAGTTCAAATGAACCCTTCAACTGGCCTAAGAGAAAGGTATTATTATTATCTGCACTTGCTAGATGAGAAAACCAAGGCCACAGAGGAAGTGACTCGTCCGTGTGGCACAGCAAGTGACAAGGCAGGACCCAAGCCCCCAGCCCCAATAGCCCCAGCCACATACCCTAGACCAGTCTGGCAATATGCACAAGTCCTCCTGGGCTCCCCACCTGCCCTTCCCCCCCAGAAACACCTGCAGGAATGTCACAGCCTGCAGAGAGGCTGTGGGCTACAAGGTCACCTCTGCTTTTGTGTAACAGGTGTCAGGAACTCAGGTGTCCCTCTGTGGCATTGAGCCTGGAGGAACTCGGTAGGTGTAAAAAAATCAAAACCCCCGAAGTCCAGAGTCCCATCAGGCCCTCTTAAGGGACACTGCTGTGGAATGCCTCCAGGTGTCCTGCACATGTATCTTTGGGGAGAAAAAGCTCAGTGACTGAAATCCCTGCTGGGAATGAAGCCATGTGGTTAGTACAATGACGCTTTCCCAGCGCCGTCCCAGGGACTGACGCACTCTGACCTTCTCATAACCTCTGAGGTTGGTATCTGAGCCACTTTTTTTCCAATGAGGAAGCAGAGCCCTGGGGGTGGTCCCCTAACCAGCCCTTGGCCATTCCGGAGCCCTGGTGAGTTTCCCAGCCGTGAGCAAATGTCCTTTCCCCTAAAATGACAATCTCCGTGCTTCTCTTTCTCCTTCCCCGGTCTCCCATTTACTTCTTTTGAATCAAACCCGCACATTCTTTTTCATTCCACTGGTCCTTGTGTTGTGGATCGTATCCTGTCCTTCATTTCTTTCCCTCTG
>PJEM01014559.1:13814-34492 GCA_004023845.1 Helogale parvula | reverse complement strand
CGACGCCCGGCGGGCCAGGCGGCCCCGCCCCCGACGCCCGGCGGGCCAGGCGGCCCCGCCCCCGACGCCCGGCGGGCCAGGCGGCCCCGCCCCCGACGCCCGGCGGGCCAGGCGGCCCCGCCCCCGACGCCCGGCGGGCCAGGCGGCCCCGCCCCCGACGCCCGGCGGGCCAGGCGGCCCCGCCCCCGACGCCCGGCGGCCCCCAGCTCCGGGGAGGCCACGCGGCCCCCACCGCCGCGACGGCACCACGGGACCCGTGACGCGTTCGTTTACCTCCCCCTGCATCTCACGCCGTGCGTTTGGGAGCAGTGCAGAGAGGGGTGCAGACGGAAGACGGGCTGGCACAGGGAACGTGGCTCTTGCACTGATAGTAAGGCTCCTAGGAAGCCAGGGGGCACTGAGAGTCAGGGAGGTGTCTGCAGATCAGGGAGGGCCCCTCCGTGGAGGTGACGTGTAGGCTCGGACAGGAGGTCTGCGGTCTGTGTGCATGGGAAGGGGGCTTGGGGAAGGAAAAGGTGTGGGCCAAGGTCCTGGGGCAGGAGGTGAGGTCAGAGAGGAGACCTGCCATTGGAGGTCTCCCGAGCCATACTTTGCATTTTGTTCCGAGCCCCGTAGGAAGCCCGTGAGAGGCGCCGGTGCCCCCAGCCCCAAGAGGTGAGCCCTAGGCCCTCGGTCCCCCTCAGAGCTGACCCAAGGGCCTGTCTTCACACAGACTTCAGTCTGGCCTAAGTGACGTTGACCTCACTGTGGGCTGGGCCCCCTGCTAAGCACGTGGTCCGTGTAGTCTCTGGATCCACATCCACCGAGAAGTGGGCACTCCCCGCCCCTCCCTGTTGGCAAGCACACGGCTCAGGGTCCCAGGAGCTGAAGCAGACAGCCAGGCCCCCAGCATGTATGGGGGCCAGAGTCCCGGCCAACGCTGACCCTTCCCCAGGGACCAGCACCATCACCGGAATGTGCCGGAAATGCAGACCCTCTCGGCGTGCACCCCTGATTCAGGCTCTGGAGGGTGGCCTGCGGTCTGGGCATGACGCCCCCAGGTGGTTCGTGTGTGGGCCCACATTTGAGAATCGGGGCCCCGCTGCTGCGTCCGCGGGGGTGGGAGGAGCCCCTGGGACGGCTGCCTGGCGGGGGCGGGGCCAGGGGCAAGGTGGGTGACGCTGAGCCGGGAGGAGCCGAGAAGTCACAAGGAGCCCGCTGCATCTGAAGGTGACCATTGCCACGCACACCTGTGCCCCACGCAGCGTCCGGAACACACTGACCGGGCCAGAGGCTGCCTTGTCGGTCTGGCGTCTGTGGGTTAACGGGAGACCCCGCCCCGGCTCTCTGGTGAGCACCCTGTCCCGGGGGTGGGGGACTTCCAGGCCCTTCCAGGGCCCCTGGGTCTGGGCAAAGGGAAGCCCGGGCACAAGGAGCCCAGAGCGGAGGCGGCTTCCCGGGAGGGGAGGGGGCAGCGAGGGCGAGCATTTGTCATCCGCTCCCTGCCTGGAGGACGCTGTCATAGCTCCGTCTCCAGGGGCTGCTGTTTGCACAAGGTGAATTGCGTTTTCGATTGATTGTCTCAGAACCAAGAGACGCAGGCCAGCCCGGTGTCAGTTAAGGGGACGGGATGGGACATTATTTCTGCCGGCACCCGGGGCGGCTCCTCCCCACGGTCCCTGGAGGGGCAGGGGAAGGCGGCCGACGGGCAAATTAGCTCCAGGCAGCCAGAGAACACAGCCGCCAGCCACCGGCTCCGGGTGCCGACAGAGGCGGGGGAGGCGGTGCCGGGCTTGGGGGGCTTTCTCGTTGACACAGAGATGGCGGGCCTCCCTCCCCAAGACCCAGAACGCTCTGGAAAGGCACCTGGATATCACAGATCAAACCTCCCGTGCCTTATTTTACAGCAAATCAATAGAGACACTCTTCCCAAATGTGTAACTGGCTTTGCTCATCAGGATAACAGACAAGGCAAAGCCTTGTGTCTCCTCAGAACCCTGGGAGGCCTTTCCGCCGGGAGACGAGCAGCCCCTCGTCGGCCCAGCCCCCGGGGCCACTTGGAGGCCCGGAGGACGGGAGGCAGGTGCAGATCCCGAGACCGGTCCTCTTTGCCCACTGCTGTGCCTTTCACGGTGTCTACACTCGGTGCTGACTGACTTTCGGAGTCCCTGGGGGACCCAGCGTCTGTCTCTGGTCCCAGAACAGCCCTCAGGGGGGAACGGGGACGCCACAACCCTGTGCGAAGCCGGGACGGAGCAGCGCCGCGCTGCCGAAGGACCCGCCGGACGCCCTCACGGGCCCGGCCAAGGGCGGGCTGACCCCAGACAAGCCCGCGGCACCCTTGAGGAGGGAGGCCCCCAGGGCCCGGGAGCAGAGTCTGCCAGGCCTCCCTCACGTCCGGGAGTCACACTGACCGGCGGGCTTTACGCAGTGCCTTGTGGGGTGAGGAAAACCACTGCCAGAAAGCAGTCCTGATGCGCCTCTGCCGTGACGGGCTAGGGGAGGGTTTCGGAGGTACATTCTAGGGGAAACAAATGGAAAGATGTATTAAATATTGACTCAGCTGGGAAAAAAACCTTCTAAGGTTTGGGCAGTTCTTTGGGGGCATTAGCAAACTGACTCGGGGCCAGGGTCCCAGGCGGACCCCACGTTCTCCCCACATTCTCTCCCCGGCCCTGGAGCCTCGAACGGCCCCGGGAGAGGGACCGCCTCTTGCTGAAGCCCAGCAGGTCCCCATGACCTGGCTTAGGCCATGTGCCCGACCCGAGGCAGTGCCCACGGCCAGGGCGTGCACCGTGAGCATGTGTCAGGCACGGCCAGAGTCTGGTTCTAGAATCCTCCAAGCCATAGGGTCTGAGCACGCAGTGGGCGTGGATCCCCCAAAGGAAAATCAGACGGTCGCTCCAGGAAAGGGGCCTGGCTGCCAGGCGCAGACAGACGTGCCCCGAATGTGCAGCTGTAAGAAGCCAGAGACCCCCACAGCCTTCAGCCGTCTCCCCCCTCCCGGGAGCAGTTCGCAGACCTGTCGTGCGAGACCACACCAGGCTGCTGACCCTTGTGCAGCCCACGGACCTCACTCACGTGTCTGCAGGCTGGCGTGTGCGGCTTCCGCGCAGGCCTCCGAGACCCCCTGCGACAGCCCTACACCATCCGCACTTCCATCTCCCCACATTGGGGAGGAGGGCGAGTGAGGACACACAGATGGTCTCAGGTGGAGGCAAGATTTAAGCCCGAGAGTCTGACTCATGAGCCACAGCGCTAACCGTTGTATGAACTGCTTCCCTTCCCCGGGTCTCTATCAGGAAAGTGTTCGGCCACAGGTCACAGAAAACCCAGCTTGGACCAGGACGGGGTCTGAGGGGAGCTTGAAGCCATCAGTGCAGACAATATTTGCCTCCACCTCTTGTTTCTTACCGCATGTGCACAACATGGCTGCTGTGCCTCCAAGCATCACATCTGCTATCAAGCAGAAGGAAGGAGAAGGAAAGAGAAGGGCAGAATGTAGTGTGGGCAGTTCTCCCCGCTCCCCCACTGAAAACACATGTATGTGAGGGCGCCTTTCTCCAGGAGTGGGAAATATAAACCCGCCCTCAAGGTGTCCATCGTCCAGTTGAACAACCCGGAAATCTACATGCTAGGTATGTGCTAATGAGCGGTATGCGATGCTCACCTGGGCCGAGGCCTTCAGGAGAGGGAAGCATTTTCCCGCCTCAGGACCTTTGCACCTGCTGTGCCCTCAGCCTGGGTGTCCTGCCCGCGGTCCCTGTGAACTGGCCCCTTTTCCTCCCTCAGCTCACGTAGTCCTTCTTCACAGGTGTCGGGGCCCCTGCTTTCCGAGAAAGCTCCCTTACTCACGGAGGTACTCAGCTTGCTGCCAGCTCGCGGCACTGGGCAGAATCCTGTCCGATCCACAGCTCTGCACCCCGGCAAGGGCGGGGCTCCGTGAACCCCAGCCGGACACCCCGCCCGCGCAAGCCCTGGGGGCTAACCGCGCTCAGGACCCGCGTGGGCTGCTTCCTGGGGCTCGGGGCCGCTCCAGCACCGCGAGGCCGGCTTCTCGAACCTCCAAGCAAAGATGCCTCCACAGTGATTATCCTTTAACTAAAAAAGGGCTTTAATTGGAATTCCTGATTTCCCTAACCCCTCGTAACTGTGTGAGGGCCTATGTTATAAATTTTGAAATTAATGTCACTTTAAAATATTAAATAGCAGAGGAATCTATGTGCTGCCAACAAAGTCGAAGAAACCCTCATCTTGATAAGGCAGAGTTTTTGCTTAAATAGATTATTCTATTAGTGGCCCGTTTATTTATTTATTTTCTCTCTGTGCAGCGGAGGGCTCCCCGAGATTAGCGCCAGGGACCAGTGCACAGACGGCACCAGATACTTGAAAGTCATCTGAATATTAAGAATTTAAATCTTTAGCCTCAGTGATTTGAGCAGAAAGCCAATTATGGGGCTGAATTAGTTTTCAAATTAAACTTCAATTTAAGGCTTGTGAAATTAATCCTTTAAGGCGGACGGCCGCGTCTGTACATGAATTTCTCGCAAGAACCGACCCTCTGCTGTCTCCCCTCTCCCCGCCGGCGCGATCAGTGAGAGAGACGCTCCCCGCCCCGGCGGCAGCAGCGGCCCCGCTTAGATGAAATACGGTCCCGGTGTTCCGTTTCGCTCCCCGAGAAAAATGGAAGCCTTTCTGCCGGGGAGAGAGGCCCGAGGAGGCGCCCAGAGAAAGCCCTGGAAGGGAGCTTTGTTTCCGGCCCTCTGGGCCCTGGGGACAAGGACGCGCCTTCTCCCCACGCTAGGACAGGGGCTGCTGGTGTGAGCGCTTCCCCAGCAGAGGGGGCGCCCGGGGCCGCGGCCAGATCGCGTCCACGATGCGCCGTGTCCTTGGGGCTGGGGCTGGGGCTGGTGGCCGGGCGTGGACTCAGACCTGCCCGGCCGGAGCCAGCGGCCACGGGGACAGCCCTGCTCATGCCCCAGGCAGCAGCGCAGGCCCCCGGGACCCCACGAGGGGGGCGTCCAGCTTCCAGAAGAGGACCGCCAGCTCCAAGGGGCTGCATGAGGTTCAGAACCCGAGCGGCCGAGCCGGGGTCCGATCGGGGGTCCGATCCGGTGGGAGCACGGTCCAGCCTGGGCCCGGCGTGGCCCCAGAAGTCACCCGAGGCCACAGACAGGCGTTGGGCTGGAAAGGTCTCGCTTCTCGTGCTGTGTTACCCAGGGGTAACTGCCTGCCTCGGCCCCACCGGATCCCTGCAGGAGTGGGACGGTGTCCCCCCAAACTTGGGTCAAGCCGGAGCCTCAGAATGTGGCCTTGCTGGGAAACAGGATCTTTGCAGACGTAATTAGGATGCGTCCTGACCCACGGGGACTGGTGTCCGTTACAAGAAGAGACGATTAGGACGGAGGCACCGAGGAGGAGGCCACGTGACCGCAGGGCAGAGCTCGGAGCCAGGCGAGGCCCAGGGCGCTGGCAGCCACCAGAGCAGCGGAGGCAGGAAGGACCCTCCGCTCCCGCACCTCCCGGGGAGCACCGCCCACTGACACTTTGTTTTTGCACCTCTGGGGGATGTCACAGCTCTCTTGATCAAGCCGTCCTGGCGGCCGGTGGCCGAGGCACCTTCCCAGCCCCCACCCTCACCGCAGCACCTCCTCTTCGCCCGAGGGAAGGCCGCAGACTGCCTGGCGGAGGTTTGCAAGAACACCCACCCTGCCAGAGCCTTGTAGGAGGGAGTGAGGTCACGGCCATCGGCCTGCCCGGCTCACCCCTCCAGACCCCAGGACAGAAGGCCACGGAGGAGGCCACAGTGTCCACTGCAGGTCTCCGGGAAAGAAAGTCCAGACCAGGGTCGGAGGGAGGGTTTGGAAAGAGAAGCCTCCGCATTGGAAGCAGACAGCGGGCGGCACAGGGACCCAGCAACTCAGCACCTGGCAGGTCAGAGCCTGGCTCCGGTCGGCAGAGTCCCGTGCCTGCGGGGTGGGCAAGCTCACGTGGGGTGGGGAACACCCCCAGACAGGGAGGAGGCTGCCTCCCTCAGAGAGCCTTCGAAGAGGAATTCCTCCTGCTTCTTCCCACCTCCCGGCCCCTGCTCTGCCTCCGGCCCTGAAGATGCCACTTTCACCCCCATCTCCGCTGGTCCCCTTTCCGACCTTTGGCAGGTGCTCCGGTGACGCGTCCGTCCCCTGACTGGGGTAGTGACCACAGACCCCGCAGGTTTTCAGAATCTGTCTTCCTTGAGAGAAACCGAATTGTGATTTAGGCTTAAAAAAAAAAAAAAAAGCCCCATCTTCTGATTCTCAGTTGAGTATTTTTTTTCCTTTTTTCCGTTTGTTTGGTTTTTTTAGTTACATTTTACTTTCTGATAATCAACTCTTTGAAGGAAACATGGGAGCTGGAGGTCAGAGAGCAAAAACCAAACCGCACGTGCAGTCCCGCACGCAGACACGGCGGCCGGTGTGGACGCGGCCCGTACTGGGCCATCGGGAAACCTCATCGTTTCCAGGGAGCCGCACGTGCACCATGAGAATTCAGATCTCGCTAAAAACCCTTCTACAACGCGCTGAGGGCGCTAGGCGGGCAGTCGGAGGAGTGTCACGTAACAACACCTCGGTCACTTAGCCCACGCCCTGCTGTCCGACAGCTAATACCGTGCACGTACCGATTACGCTCCTTGCTCACCTGCGTCGCTGGACGTGAGCCGCTCGGGTCAGGGGTCTTCCCGCCCGGATGTCAGTGGCGCCGCCGCGGAGCCGAACGCAGGGTGCAGCCTGAGACAGAGCGCGCCCTGCGGGCTCCGTCCGGCTCCCTGAGGGCAGCGAGGGGCCGGCGGCCACCACTCGCGTTGGCAGAGGAGCCGAGAGCTCTGGTGGGAGAGGGGCCCCCCTGCTGTGTCCTGGTGGGGCCGCGGGCCTAGGGACTCCAGGGGGGTCCCGGTCACTGGGGGCCCTGAGTCAGAAGCAGGGACCTCAGTGGGGAAGCTGTGGTGACTGGTCAAGTCCTGGCCGTTCTGGCCCGGTTGCTGCCAGGCTGATGTCTGGCTCCCCGGCTTGTCACCAGAGATAGAGGGTGTCACTTCCTCCAAGTCTGACGGGCAGAGAGCGGCGCTTCCGGGCTGGTCCCTGCAGCTGGCAGGTCACCCCCCGCCACCCCCGCCCCAGGCTGGTCCCTGCAGGTGGCGGGTCAGAGCTCTGTCTTCATGTCTGGTTGGCTGCTGTTTGCTTGTGTGCTCGTCTCTCGACCAGGTCTTGGCAGAACCACAGCACAATATCGTAGCCGGGCATCGGGGGTCACAGCTGGGGTATCGGGGTCACAACTGGGATATTGGGGTCCCAGCTGGAGTATCGGGGTCACAGCAGGGGTATCGGGGTCATTAGCCAGGATATCGGGGGTCGCACAGTCAAGGTACGGAACACTCTGTCCCTACAAGGGTCCTCGCGCTGCGCACTGGATAGCCCCGCCCACCCTGTGCCTCAGGGATCTTGTCTGCTTTGCTCACTGATCTGCAATGCGAACGTGGCGCTTGGCACGTAGGGGACGGTTACTAAGTCTTTGCTGAGGATTTCACACTTTGCCACCAGGAGCCGTGTCCGCACGGACAGCCGAGGGCACAGATCGATCATGTATTGCACATCTGTGATTTTTTCCTTAGGATGAATTCCTGCAAGTGGATTTCTTAACTGGACACATTTTAAAGGCATTTGGATACAGACAGACAGACAGACAGACAGCGGGGCTCCGGAAGCTGAGGCACCTGCTCTGGGGGGAGGGAGGGGGGGAGAGCAGGAGTCCCCGGTCCCCCGCATGTCACTGCTGTTCTGTATCATCGTTATTTATTGTAGCAGTAATTCATTTTTGACACAGAGAGAGACACAGAGACAGAGCACAAGCAGGGGAGGGGCAGAGAGAGAGGGAGACACAGAATGAGAAGCAGACTCCAGGCTCCGAGCTGTCAGCACAGAGCCCGACGCAGGGCTCGAACTCATGAGCCCTGAGATCATGACCTGAGTTGAAGTTGGACGCTTAACCGACTGAGCCACCCGGGCGCCTCTGTCTCATCGTTATTTTTAAATAGTGTTTTTGCCTTTTTGGTACGTGAAAAATGCCTTCCTTTCATTTCTTTGATCAGTAATAAAGTTCCTTTAAAAAAGAGAAAAGGAAGAGCAGAAGGGCCTCAGTGGTAAAGGTCTGACATTCAGGCTCCGTGACCAGAGACACGGGGCCGAGGTGCTAGGCAGGTGCGTGGGGACTGGCTTATGGGCGGCTTTTCCTGCCTTGGACCTGCCGATATTTTCCAGGGAACGTGCACTGGCTCCCGGTTGTGCTTTATTTATGCAATACGAAAAGAACTGTTAGAAGCATCTCCTCTGGTTGTAGAAAGCAGACTCCTGATCTAGCGAACGTGAGGCCGCTGCGTCTAACACAGCGCCGGGATGAGCCCAAACTAAGGGGGTTCTGCACGCTGCCAAGCCGGACCCGGGGCTCCAGGCCCAGGGCCGCCCGGCGCAGCGAGAGGGTGCGGGCTGACCGGGCGGGGCGCCGACAGGAGGAGCCTGAGCGGCATCCGTCCTACTCACACTCTGCTTCCAGAACTCTCTCACGAGGCACCAAATTGGACTCTGAGCCTGGGATTTCAAAAGTTTGGGGACCTTGGTCCCTGAAACTCATTTCCGGTTCAGCAGCCAGGGGCCATGTTGGGAGCAGGGACCTCATCAAGGGGCTCATGAGGAAACAGAGGCCCAGCTGACGGGGCTTCTGGGTGCTGGATTCCCTCCCTCCTTCCCCTCCCCCTCCCCCCTCCTCCCTTCCCTTTCTCGGGCCTGGAGACCTAGCTGCACTCCCTGAAGCCCCAAGCCCAGTTCAGCCCCAGCTCAAGACAACAACCCCCAAGAAAGGATCCCGACAAAGCAGGTGCCGGCCCCCCGGCGCCCCTGCAGGGCCCTGGACAGCACGTTGTTTCCACCCTGGGAGCAAGGAACCAGCCTAAACACACGCAGCTTGGGACAGGGGCCGCTGGGCCCAGGACTCCAGTGGCCCAGGGCTGGGGTGGCACCAGGCACCCCTCAGCTGCCAGTGACAGAAACTCAAACTGAAATGGCACAAGGCGAGAAGGGACCGCACGGCTGGGTTACCGGAAGGTCCACGGGGTACCTTCTACTCCGTTCTGCTGTGAACATAAAACCCTTCCTTAAACAAAGTCTTGATGCCTAAAAAGTGTTTAGGTAATACCTTCAGGGTCAGCGTGATCCAGGGGCTTCCTGAGAAGCTGTCACCTGGGACAGGCCTGTCCTCTGTCTGTCTGTGGCCACAAGGTGCCCGTAGGCCCCGCCCCCTCCCACTGACCCCGGCAGATCCAGGGGAAGACCCCAGAAACCCCAGCAAAGGCCTCTATTGCCTTTGGCTCTGATGAGCAAGGTACCCATGGCTGAACCCATCACGGGGGTCGGGGGCGGGACGCGCTGATCCAACCCCAAAGGGCGGACACCAAAAGGGCCTGCGGTCGCCAGGCAGGGACAGGCCACCGCCCACCACGCAGCTCAGCCCTGGCACGTGGTCGGGGAAGCAGCCCTGAGCCCAGGGTCTCAGATCCAAACGCTTGGATCAGAAACGCAGACCGCTGCATGTGCCGCAGGCACCCCTGCACGTGCCCCCCTCTGTTTGCACAGCCCCCCTGCAGGGGTCCCCTCGGCTCCCTTTCCCTGTGCCCCCCAAACACTTTTCCATGCCTTCCACGGACCCTCCCAGTGTGTGGCCTCGGTCTCTGTGTGCCCCACATCCCCGCCGAGCTGCGCCCCCACGTCCCATGTCCCCACGTCCCCACCGCGCCCCCACGTCCCTGCCACTACAACCCCTTCCCCGGCACATCCCACGTCCGCACGTCTGCACCCCCCCACATCCCCTCCACGCCCCACAGCCCGTCCTGCCGGCCCCACAGGCTGAGAGCCGGGTCCTCCCCTGCGCGGCTCCGGGTGGACAGCGCTCTGGGCCCCGGTCTGCCCGCAGCGGAGGAGGAGGGAAGACCTGAGCCTCGAGCTCCCGCGGAAATCCTGCTCAGGGTCTCGGTGCGACCTGGGGGAGCAGCTGTGCTTCCAGCGCCGCCTCCGACGACGGGCCAGCGTCCGGCACGCGGTGCGGGGAAGGCGCCGGGCTCCGTCGGTCTCTGCGCGGATCCGGGCTCGGCCGAGCGGGGGCGCAGCGGTGAGCTCCGTTGAGCCGCGCTCTCTGTGGCAGGCACCTACGTGATGACGGTCACGGCCAACGACGCGGACGACAGCACGACGGCCAACGGCATGGTGCGCTACCGGATCGTGACGCAGAGCCCGCAGAGCCCCTCCCAGAACATGTTCACCATCAACAGCGAGACGGGGGACATCGTGACGGTGGCGGCCGGCCTGGACCGGGAGGTGAGGCGGGCGTCGGGGGCCGGGAGCCCGCGTGGGAGAGGCCGCGCTGCCCCGGGTCGTGTCCCCAGAAGGCTCGTCTCCTGCTGCACCTGGTGCAGGGGGGGGGAAGGGCTCCATAAAGCGGTCCCTCAGCGTTCCCCGCGGAGCCTGCCCCGCACGCGGTTTCCAGAACAGGCCCGCTGGGCGCATGGTGCCGAGGAGCCGAGGGCTCAGAAAAGTGGGGGCAAAGCTCTGTGGGTCCCAGGATGCCCACAGGAGGGCCCGGGTCCCAGGATGCCCCACGGCAGGGCCCAGGTCCCAAGATGCCCCACAGCAGGGCCCAAATCCCAGGATGCCCCACGATAGGGCCCAGGTCCCAAGATGCCCCACAGCAGGGCCCGAGTCCCAGGATGCCCCACGACAGGGCCCAGGTCCCAAGATGCCCCACGGCGGGGCCCGGGTCCCAGGACCCCCCACAGCAGGACCCGTGTCCCAAGATGCCCCATGACAGGGCCCAGGTCCCAAGATGCCCCACGTCAGGGCCCCAGGTCCCAGGATGCCCCATGTCAGGGCCCCAGGTCCCAAGATGCCCCACAGCGGGTCCCGGGTCCCAGGACCCCCCACAGCAGGGCCCGGGTCCCAAGATGCCCCACGTCAGGGCCCCAGGTCCCAGGATGCCCCATGACAGGGCCCAGGTCCCAAGATGCCCCACGTCAGGGCACCAGGTCCCAGGATGCCCCACAGCAGGCCCAGGTCCCAGGATGCCCCACAGCAGGGCCCCGGGTCTGGGACCTCGCACAACCACCCCTGCAGCCCCAGGATCCACATGGCAGGTCATCTGCTCCCTCCCAGGATGAAGGGGGGCATGGGGGGGGGCAGCACCTTTCACTCAGGCCACTGCTGGTTACCTCTGGCCTTCCCGAGCCCTCCAGGGACCCCAGGAGACTGGCACCTGTGTCACGCCCCGGCGTGCGGACCCCACCCAGGGCGGACCCCACGGTGGGATAAGGTGGCTTCGCTGCCACCCGGGAGCCATGTTCCCAGGCTCTGGGCTGTGTGTTCAGATGACATGGTCCCAGACCCCTGGAAGATCCCACTGAAATCCCCCAGGGGGCAGCCCCGAGCACTCCCAGCCTTCCGGATGAGCACCACCTCCTGCCTCTGGGCTGGATGACACCCTCTCGTTTGCTCTCCGACCACAGGCCAGCACATCCTGTAAAGGATACTCGACTCAGTTTACCCCCTAAAGCATTCCGCTCCCAGCACTGGAGGAGACCCTGGCTGAGCTCAGAGCAAACAGGGCGGGGCCTCTTCGTCCGCCCTGGGGGCTTGTTTGCAGAGCCCACGGCAGCCGCCTCCGCTTCCTGGCCACACTCATCTTGGTGGCCAATGGCTCCCCCCTCCCTGAAAGTGCTGTGGGCGCGTCCTCAGGCCTGGTGGACCACACTGTGAGCTAGGGCGCCCAGCCGGGGCCAAGCTGTCAGACGGAGTCCCGCACAAGGTGGTCCTGCGGGTTGGAGAGGGGCGCCTCACACCTGAGCCTGGCCCTCCCCCAGTGCAGGCACCAGAGGCGTCCAGCCGGGCGCCCCCCTGCGCCTTCCTAACCGGTAAACGCCAGGTTGCAGCACCGCCCCCACCCCCGCCCCGGGAAGGCATGAGGCGCTTTCCTTGGAACTCTTAAATTGCAGGGGTAGGGGGGGCCGGGGCAGAGAGGTCACGCCAGAGGGCATTTGTGCAACATCGGGGCTCAGCAAGAGGCAAAGTGGCCCTCACAGCTGCGTGGCCGCGAGCACATTAGGGGACAGCCGGGCGCCAGCCCCAGTGCCCTCCCTCCAAGACACGGGCACAGTGAGGCCAGCCTGGTGGGCAGGGAGGGGAGGGGCTCAGTTCGGAGCTTTCTTGTCCCGGAGTCGTCAGTGAGGATGTGTGCGCTGGGGGACCCGTCCCGGGGACCAGGACGGTGGCTCCGTCCACACCAGGCCCTGGAGTGCGGGACCGGGGCGAGGGCCTGCCCCCCGCCCACCCCTCCCACCCCGGGCTCCCAGGAGGCTGCCGTCACGAGCTGGGGAGGTGGACCCTCAGGCTGTGACAGTGATTCCCGGTGGGAAGGCCACCGGAGAGCTCCACGCCGACTTTTTCTTCCTCGTTTAGCAGATTCGGACAGAGGTGCTGGGTGAGGCACGGGGGACGGAGAGCTCGTTAGAGGGATACCTGTCCCCAAGGGGGTGAGGAACAGAAGCGCCATGAGCATGCCGCAGGGGGTGTCGGGAACCACATGCACAAACTGCTGCGTGCAGCTGAGGGCCTCTCACGGTGGAGAAATCCAGGGAGGCTTCTCAGAGGAGGTGACCTTGCTCGGCGCCCTGGGGGCTGGTAGAACCGATCGCATTTTCTGCTCTCTGAGACGAACGACCAGCAACCGCTTTTCCTGAACGCCACGCGCCACTAACTCGTCTCAGGAGAGCGCAGATCCCACTGGGCACGTTCCTTCCTTCCGTCAGTAACTAAGTCCATGGTACGTGCTAGAAACATCAACGACTCCGGGGAAAGAGCCGTGACCGGGGCAGCGGCCCCCCAGCGCGCGTGGGGCTCGCTCTGCCGGAGGGAGAAGCAGGAAGGATCCACACGCACAGAGAGACGCGCAGGAAGCACCGCGGGTTATAGAGAAAGAGACCGTGTGCCTCCGCGTGGGGGGGGGGGGGGGGGGGGGAACCCCAGTCCGGCCCCATCACTGCCCCTGGGAAGGGATGCGGCCCCCGGGGCGTGGGAACGGATTCGAAAACCCCCGCGTCCCCCTTCTAGAGGCGAGAAGCCCACGGTCTCGCGTGGACAGGCCCTGACTCCCTCCGGAGACCCGAGGGGAGCACCCGCCGGCCTGTCACGGCCTCTGGCAGCTGCAGACACTGCTTGGCTGGTGGCCGTCACTCCAGGCGCTGCCTCCGGGCCACGTGGCTCCCCTCTGCGTGTGTCTCTCTGTGTCACTGGATCTGGGGCCCACCCTAACCCAGTGTGACCTCCTCGGGCCCAGTCACACCCGCAGAGACCTACTTCCTAACAAGGTCACATTCGGAGCCTCCAGATGAACATGAATTTGGGGGACAGACTCTTTTTTAATGTTTTTTAATTTATTATTGAGACAGAGAGAGACAGCGTGAGTGGGGGAGGGACAGAGAGAGAGAGGGAGACACAGGATCAGAAGCAGGTGCCAGGCTCTGAGCTGTCAGCACACAGCCCGACGCGGGGCTCGAACCCGCGAATGTGAGATCGTGACCTGAGCCGAAGTCGAATGCTTAACTGACGGAGCCCCGGGCGCCCCAGGTTCGACTTTCTCAAAATCCCGAGCAAAGCAGACGGACCGTGTACGGGCCTCGCCCAGCCTTCCCGGACGTCCTCACTGTTGGTCACAAGGACCTTGTTTTCCTCCCTTGGAAACGGGAACACGAGGGCTCCCGGGGGGAGGGGCTGGGGGACGAGGTCCCTAAGACGCACGTCCTCATGTGATGCCTGCGCAGCCCAGCCTGGCCCCCGGCCCTCTTGGGGGGCGCTCCGGAGACACCCCTGAGCCAGGCGGAGGGGCTGTGCTCCTGCCGGACAAAGCACATGACATGAGCTCCAGAAAAACAAGTCCTTTTTGGTGTGAGTATATCCCAAATACTGCGTGGGACATACTTATGCTAAAAGCTAGTTGTCTGAGGTTCGAGCTGCAGTGGGTGGTATGTTCATATTTTTATTTGCTTCCTCCACCAACCCCTCCCTGCGGTAACCGGCCATCCTCCTGGAACCCCCATCCCGGGCCCACGGTGGGGGCCAAGCAGGCCGGTGCCGAGTCCGTGGGTCCCCCCCTTGAGAAGCCCGTTCATGCACCTCCCCCCCTCGCAGGCACCACGGCGACAGGTGACAGAGAGGGACTGGCGTGGTTGTGACTGGCAACAGGGTCCTCGAGGGTGGGGTTTGGCCGCTCAGGAGAGGCGGGACAGCGAGGGCACGTGACGTGGAGGGCACAGCCACCCGTGAGCCCGCCAGCCCGGCGGCAGGACGTGCGCCGCGGCTCAGGGCCTCCCCGCTCTGCCCGTCCATCGGCGCGTGACGGCCAGCACGGCCGCTCTGAACACCGGCTGACCGGTCAGCCTCCGGCGCTGTGGTCTGTCCTTGCAGGTGCCCCCGCCGGCCACTCGCTAGCACTGGGCACCCGGCCGGCCCCTCCAGGCCCCCCACCCGCGGTCCCGCTGCCCCGCCCTCCGCACCAGGTGCCTGGCTTTGGGGGGCTCAGTCCATTCACCCCCACAAAACCATCAGACCAAGATGGCCCAGGGGTGACCCCTTGTACGCGGGCCCGGGGGCCGGGGGGCACCCTCTGACAGACACGGGAGGGAGTGACCAGGGACCTTCCGCGGTGAAGCACACTGACCTCCTGTCCCGTGACCCTTTGCCCCGAGTCTCTGGTCACTCGTCGCCCAGGAGAATACCGTCCACGGCCTCCTCTCCCACTTAGAACAAAGCCCGGAGTCCCCCCGGGGCCCCCGAGCCCCTCTGTCCTCACCGCCTGCTCAGCCCAGCTCTTCCCACCCGAGACCCCTGCCCTCCCGCCGCGTCCACGTCCCGTGTCGTCCGCGTTGGACCGTCGTCTGGGCTTTGGCACGAGGCCCCTGACCTTCAGACCTTCGAGCCGACCTTGCAGACCCCAAGCCTCCACATAAGCCCCTCCAGTAAAACGGTACTGTCCACTGGGGAGAGACGCACGCCTGAGTAGGGACAGCCCACCGGGGACCCTCCCGTCCTGTCTGAGCCCCCGCATGTGCCTCGTACCCCGCGCCCCTGCCAAGCGCCTGCTGCCAGCTCTGTGCCTGTGGCGCAGGAGGGGCCAGCAAGCACTCTGCCCTGCAGCCTCTGCCCTGCGTTCCCAGAGACACTGGGAGCGCCCCAGCCTGCAGGTCACTCCACCTGGGTTCTGTGCTGGCCGCGCCGTGGCCGCCGGCCTCCTCTGCGCCTCAGCCCTGTCCCGCCGGGCGCCCAGGCCTCCCCTGCAGGCGGCTGCCTCGGGTGTCCGCTCAGCGCTGAAGGCCCTCGCTGGCTGCCCTCCCCACCCCCGCCCAGAGCAGGTGGTCTCTGACTCCTCAGCGAGTCAAGCGAAAGAATTAGACACACGCTGTCGGCACTAATTCACACGTCCACAGACCACGGGCTGCGTGGCCGAGACAGCTGGGGGGCATTCCCTGCCACTGTGGGCGTCGCGTAGCCAGGTCTGTGGCCGTGCCAGGCGAGCCCGGGAGCCATCGGGGGAGGGGAGGTCCCTGCACAGAAGGCTCGTCAGGGGGTCTGGAGGAAGGAGCCAGCACCCGAGACGTGCCAGGGGCCCCAGCACCTCTGTGCCCATGCTGCCCACGGCCCCCGCCCAGCTTCCCACTCCCCAGGTGCTGAGGGCTGGCCCATCCCTGCACCGCCTCCTTGTGCCTCACCCCCCCCCCCACCATGCCCTCTCCCACCCCAGGAACCTGAGTCCCCGGCTCTTCCTGTCTCACCAGACCTCACCCCCAGGGAGGCCTCCCTGACCACTCTGCACCGGGCTGGTGCCGTCTGCCTCCCCCTGCCCCGGGCGGTTCCTTCACGCCCCTGCTGGGGGGAGGCTGCACGTGAGCCGGTGGCTCTGGTACGGTGAGTCCCTGCCCAACACAGGCTCCGCAGGGCAGGCCCGGTCTGGTCAGGCGTCACTGACCCCCGGCCCAGGAAATGCGTGGAAGCGTCAGAAGGGCGGGCCTGGCGAGGGCGGGGCCAGCAGAGAAGCAGTGTCGTGGCAACGTGGTCCCAGAAATGTGTCACCCCTGCCACCTGAGCCCTGTGCAGCCTTCCCCGTGCCCCTCAGAGCTGCAGCCGGCCCCCCGCACCCCTGCCTGCTCTCAGACCGGCCAGGCCATGGTCCGTGCACTCCCATCCCTCTTACCCAGGCGAAGCACCGTCACCCCCGACTGAGGCTCAGAGAGATCAGTACTTTCCTTGCCTGTTTGTTTCCCAGCTGCCAAGCACTCCGACCTATGTGTCCTCCTTCCCTGGGGCCTCTTTTACTAGATTTGCTGAGGCAGTGAAAGATGGTACCCAAAATTTTACACTAAAGTGTGAATGGTTGTAGAGGTGGGACAAGAGGGCATTTGCACTTTATCAGAGAATAGAGCCTGAAACTGAAAGAGGGACACTCCAAGGATGAGTGTGAGAGGCACCTGTCGGGATTTGGGGTGCTGTGCCTGTTCCCCTGGGGGGCTCATACCACACAAGCAGCACGGGCTCCCCCCAGGAAGGTCACGTGAGGCGGTCTCTCCACGAGACCCTGCAGGACTCTGTGCCCTTTCCCTCCTCCCGCGAGGGTGCTGCCCCACCCCCCAGAACAGAGCCCGGCAGACGCTGCTCGGAGCCGTCTTTGTGGGGGGAGGATCCACGACATAATTGCCGCCGTGTCTAATTAGGCAGAGCTATGCAAATTGAGCATTTTTACATGATTAAAATGTCAGCAGAGGCCTCGCAAGATGTGAGAGGCTCCAGCGTCTCCCGCGGGCACGGCCAGAGACACCGGTCACCGCCTGTGCATGTCTGTGGCCGGACAGCGCGGCGAACGTGACTCCAGGCCCGTTCTGGAGGGGAGGGCGGCTTTCCACTCTGACCCTGTGTCGTGCGGTTGGCGCGGAGCCCGTTTCACCCACCCCTGGGCCAGGTCGCTCGGTCACCACAGGCCCCGCCCGGCTCTCCGTCCCCACCCGTGCTAACCCCCACCGGTCGCCGTCACCAGGTTGCGGTGTCCTCCCATACAAGGGGGGCCACAGCGGTTCCCCCAGGGCCACCGTGGTTCCCAGCATGCCGCGCCCGTGCCGTCTCGGGGAGGGTGGCCCGTGAGCTCCGCTCCAGCACCAACTCGCCGCCCTCGGCCCCTGTCCCTGCCGTCCCCTTACTCGGGCTCCGGGGACACGCTCTGCGGTCATAGGCAGCCTGTCCCCTGTGCTTCTTGACAAGCCTGGTGGCCGGCCACACGGGAAGTTCCAGAGCTGCGTTTCCTAGGACGTGAGCTCCTTGTAAGTCCTGCAAAGACGCCCACGGCAGGGGAGGCAGCGGCGGGCCAGGCAGGGGTGCAGGCTGGCTGGTGGTCCAGCTTCTGTATGGAAGCCGTGTTGAGTTCACCACGCGTGGCCTGGATGTTCCCCTGGAGAGGGGAGGTGAGGACAGCAAAGGTGCCCCTGTCTTGCGGCTTTTGATCTGTGCCCCGGAGACAGTGGCCCGACCCTGCACCTGCCGGGCCCCTTCCCACTGCCGACACGGCGGCCGGTCTGCACTGTGAGTCTCCGGGCCACGTTTCCGGCCACAGAGCCCAGCACGGATGTCACAGCTGCTCCCTGCCCCGGAGCCCGAGCCGCTCTCCGCTGTCACGCACGTGGTCTCTTGTCACAGAAGCAACGTGTCTGTGGCAGAAACACAAATAAGGGGCGCCTGGGGCTCAGCCGGGTGGGCCTCCGACTGGATTTCCGCTCAGGCCCTGATCTCACAGTTCATGAGCTTCAGCCTCGCATCTGGCTCTGTCGGCAGCTCTGAGCCTGCTTGGGACTCTCTCTCCCCCTCTCTCTGCCCCTTCCCCACTCGTGCTCTCTCTCAAAATAAAATTTTTTTAATTTTTTAAGAAAACACAAATAAGCACCGAGGAGAAAAGCGCCCATATCACTGCCACGGCCCCCCCACTTGGCCGCGGCTCGTCCCTCCTGTGGGCTTTGCATTGCTGTCGGCCTTTCTCTTGAGCTGAGATGTGAGTCTGTGGGGAGGCCCAGCCCCGGCGCAGGGGGGAGGCCCAGCCCAGGAGCAGGGGGAGACCCAGCCCCAGCATACTCGCAGGTCAGCATCTGAGGGACAGCGGTTCCAGCAGTGACCGCAGTGATGGGCAGCGGAGCTCAGGGTCCTGCGGCCCAGCTGGAGCATCGGGGCGCCGGCAGTGACCAGACAGCGGGAGAACCCAGCCTCATTCAGGAGGAGGGACGCCGGGAGGGTCTGTGGGTTGCACGTTGGACGCGGGGCTCTCAGCCCTAATTCACACCTGCGCCCGGCCGCCAGCCCTCTGTGGAGCGCCTGCGGCAGTCACCGAGCGTGGGCAGGGACGGGTGCTCGCAGCGAGGTGGGTGACTCGGGCCGGGGAGCTGTGGACGCCATTCTCGGGCTGGGTGGCCGCCTGGGCCCCTCCTGCCCGCGGGGATCCAAGCGGAGCGCTGATGTGGGTCAGGGTGCAGTCCTGGCGGCCGGCGCGGGGAGGGGGTAACGCGGGGCCCGCAGGAAGCTTTGATGCTTTCCTAGGGCAGGCCAGCGACTGCATTATTGATGGGTGTTCTGCAGGACGTAGCCGCGGAGCTACGGGGAGCTTGAGTGAGAGCCCCCGGGACGACCCGCTTTCGGGTTTCTTGCCTCCTCTCGAACTTAAAAGTGTCCAGATCACATTTCAGTGAATTCACTGCAGCAGAGGAAGGGGGCTCCCACTGGGCAGGGGGGAGGAGGGCTGGTGGGAGAGCCCCGAGGCCCAGGCCCACCAGCTCCCTGCCCGGCCACCTTCCTGCAGCTCCATCGGGGGCTGCCGTGGAGATCAGGGCCCGCCGCACACTTCGGCCATGGAGAGGGGCCACTGCGGGTCCGGGGCCATCTCTGTCCCAGGAGGGCCAGGCAGCAGGTTTCAGGGACTCCAGACGGCCAGACCCCAGGCACACCGTCCACCAGCCATGTGGCCCCAGGACTCAGTTTGATCCACAGCAAAGTAGGGAGGGTTTCACCCCTGCTCCCCAGGGGAGGGCCTCACGGACACAATGAAACAAGCCCCTATTTAATGATTAAATCACACCGCTAATGGCGCCAAAGCCTTCCCATAAGCAGCCACCGGATGGTTACGGGGCGTTTTGTCCAGGGGCGCCAGGTGAGTGGCCGTCTCCCTCGGCCTCTGAATGCCATTCCAGGTGGGATTTGGTGAGACAAAAAGCACCAGCACGGGGCGGGGACATCTCGGAGGTCTCACGATCCCGGGCTTTATCATGAACCAGGGGACAAGCGCGCCCAGCGCCCCGGAGCAGGGCGGGTGTGGTCCTGCACGCCCACATCCTGCCGGCGTCACATCCCGCGCCCAATCCAGCGCCAAGCGCCGGCCAAACCCCATTCACTCGTGCACCCCTTTCCCTGGTACTGAGCTTGACACAGAGCGTAGCAGCCTGAGCACCAGGCCCACTGTGGGGGGAGAAGCAACAGTAAGTTTACGACAGCCTGGGGCGTGTGGCCACGCGGCAGGACTGGCAGAGGGACGCCCGCATAGCAGGTGGCCGGGCTGCCCCTGTGATGGGGGGACACCCGCGTGCAGGAAGCTGAGGTGCCCCCTGCTGATCACGGGAGGACTCTGCTGGGGCTCTGTGCAGCTCGGAAGTCAGTCCTGGCGGGGAGGAAGTCGGTCCTGGGCAGGGGGGGAAGGAGAGATCAGATTAAACGAGAGAACCTTCCAAAGCGAGGCTGCGGAAGGTCGGGTCTTGTGCCCCAGCGACGGAGGCGCGGTCGTGCGCAGGCGGCGGGGTGCAGACGGAAGGGGGCCTGGGCGTGTGGGGACTCAGAACCGCGTTGCAGGCCTCCCCCTGGTGCCAGATCCGCCTCGGGCGCGTCTGGACGGCGTCCTCGCCCCGGCGAGGCGGAGCTGTGACTTGAGCCGGTGGCCCCGCTGATTGTCAGGAAGGAAGGGGACCTTCCCTCTGTCACGGGCAGGGCCGCGAGGTCGGGCCCGGTGGGCTCTGCGCGGCGCCGTCCAGGCTGCTGAAGGCGAATCCTGACCGCACTGCTGTCGGGGGCACCAGCCAAGGACGTGCTGGCCACGCTCAGTGTCCTGTCCGTTCAGAAAGAGACCTACTAGGTGTCTTCCCTGATGTCGCAGCGTGGGCACCCCTGGCTGCATCTGCATTTTGTTCACACGAAGCTGGAAAGCAGTGACCGGTATCAGGACTCCCCACCGGCGTGCCCACCTGCCCCTGGTGCGCTCCGAGGCCGCAGCTGTGCGATGGCAGGGCCACCTGTCCCCGCCGCTCACGCTGCCCGCCCTGGCGTCTCTCTCTGCTGAGCCCTACACCCCTCGTCAGGAACCACCTCTGAGGCACCTCCGAGGGGGAGCCTGTACCCCTTCCCGAGTTCCCGTGGGTCAGGCACAGAGAGGTCAGCCCCCCGATGGGGTGGTTTCAAGTCCGCGGACACAAGTGACAGGTGGTTAGAAGGAGGGAGGGAAGGAGTCAGGGTGGGTGATGGGGGACAGGGTGGGGAGGTGAGTGGGGGTGTGGATGGAGG
>PJEM01014559.1:0-13714 GCA_004023845.1 Helogale parvula | reverse complement strand
GTTTCGGACATTTATTCAATTCACTTAACAAACACTGACCGGGTGTCACCGTGTCCCGGGCACTAGGCTGCAGGCCAGGCGCACAGCATCTCACAGACCACGGCCTGGCAGGCTGGCCCCCGACCCGCCGCCCCCGTGCCTCTCAGCCCCTCCCCTCGTGCCTGTGGCCCTGGGGAGCCTGTTGAGGAACCTCCCCACCCCCGACCAACTGGTTAGTCCCCTTGAAGGAGGGACCTAGGCACACACAGAGGAGCCGTTTCCTGCTCCTCCCTGTCACCACCTGAAATGACAGCAGGGGTGAGGAGATGGGGGCCAGGAGCCAGCGCCCCCACCCCCACGCCGGACCCTGGACTGGGCTGTGGCCTTGACCGGCGGGAGGACGAGGAGGGTACGGGTTGGAAGCGGTGTGCCCCGGGGCCCCCGCCCCAGTCCAGGGCCCAGCACGAGCCCAGACACGCTCCTCCAGCTCCGGGGACACCGCCACCCCGTCACCTCCGGGCAGCACATCCCTCCTCTTCCGGAAGCCTCCCCTGGTTTCCCTGGCCCTGGTGGGACCCGGCTTATGCTGCCTGGTGTCAGAGCCCAGGGCTTCTTCTGTAAATGGCCAGACAGTGACTGTTTCAGGCTTTGCCACCAGCCGTGTGATCTCCCTCACAGCCACTCAGCTGGTGTCCTGCAAAACCAGCCACCAACTGTGGAACTGTGCGCTAATGAGTGGGCGTGGCCCTGTGCTAGTGAGTGGGCGTGGCCGGGTGCCAATAGGTCTTAGGTTTGGCCTGAGAGCCAGAGTTTGCCGGCCGCCTATACGCTTGCTGGATCCTGTGATTTCCCTCCAGCCCCTCAGCGACTCCCAGCTGCCCACAAATACCCAGACTTAACAGGCACCAGGGACCTCAGGGGACAGCATCCCTCTTGTCACCGACGGTCACGTAGGAACATTTCACGCACTGTGTGTCCGGCACTGCTGTTGGCCTTGGGGGCACTGTGGTGAGTGGGACAGCCATGACCTCCCAGAGCCCAGTTCGGCGAGGGGCACAGACAACCACCAACTGATGGCACAAAACCACACGCTCAGAGCTCCGTTAGGAGACACAGGTGTGGACCAGTCTGAGGGCAGCCCGTGGAGCCCTGGCCGGTCCGTGGGACACCCCGCTCTCTGCCAAGTGTTCACCCCCGGCTTCCTGGACCCCGCGCAGCGGCCCCTGTTCACCTTTCTGTGCTGGTGCCACGGGCGATCCGCACGTCCCGGGCCGGGGCCGCCGGGATGACGCAGCCAGGCCTCCCTGAGCCGCGCGGCCCGTGGGGGAGGGCGTCCGGCCGCCGGGTCGGGAGCCCAGAGCGCCCAGGGCCCTCGGGCCTACTCCCCCCGACAGGGACGGCCGTGGGGAGCATGCGCGTGGGTGGGAGGCACAAGCCAAACCCCAGACTGATGCCCCCCCGCCCCCGCAGAAAGTCCAGCAGTACACGGTCATCGTGCAGGCCACAGACATGGAGGGAAACCTCAACTACGGCCTCTCGAACACGGCCACGGCCATCATCACCGTGACGGACGTGAACGACAACCCGCCAGAGTTCACCGCGAGCACGGTGAGTGCGGCCGCGCCTCCCCCGCTGGGCGTGACGGACGGACGGACGGACGGACGGACGGACGGCGGCCCGGGCAGCGGGAGGCTGACGCAGGGGCAGGGTCTGGCTCTGCCTCCGGGCCGGTGAGCCACAGCTGATGCCCTGAGCGGTGCCCAGGGCAGAGTGGGCCGGACACTCTCTGAATCCGGAGTTGCCCCGTGGTGTTTGGGGCCAGGCACTCTGGGTGGCATGCGTGTGACCGCGTGTGGCCGCGTGTGGCCGTATGTGCAAGGCGACCTCCTGGGGGGCCGGGGGGGCCTCGACAGGAGGAGCTCGGCTCCTGTGAGAGAAAGTCGAGGAGGTTGGGGACACGCTGGGTGTCCTCCCTCTCGGGCGGGGCTGCCCCAGCTCCGAGCTGGGGTCACAGATCACACCAGAGCTGCCCCACCGGGAGCCCCGCCCAGGAGCCCCTCACGGCTCACTCAGGGCCCCGCACGTTTGGTGACGCCCTTCTGCACCACCCCGCCGTCCTCAGGGGGCCGGCCTCCGCTCTCCCCCCACTCACTGACCAACACCCTCCCTGGATGACCGCCCGGGCTCTTGGCGAGCAGCCCCATGCCCCCCCTCCCTGCAGGTGCCCGTCCTCAAAGGCGGCAGGTGCAGGGGCGAGGCCGGCAGAAGGGAGAGTCAGGTCCGCGAGGGCTCCCCGGGCGGTGCTGGCAGCCGGCTGCTGCCCAAGGACCTCAGGATGCCCTCTGGGAGCCGCCTCTGCTGGGCGCCAGGCCACCGGCGGGCCGATAGCAGGAGCCACGCTGGGAGCTGCCCCTGCCGGGCTCTAGTCCCCCAGCCTCATGCGGGTCAGGGCCCTCCCCCAACAATCCCTCAGCGATGGGGGAGGAGGTGGAGGCTCAGAGACGCTAAGTCACTTGCCCAAACCCACCTGCTAACCCGTAAGTGGGGGCAGCTGGGGTTGAGCCCAGAATCTACACCTGAGGTGCAACAAGGGGGGGGCGGGGGGGGAAGGTGGGGGGGAGACAGAGGAGGTCCCTCCTTCTCCCGGAGAGAGCTGCTCAGCGCCAGGAAGACACGTCACAAGCCAGAGTCTGGGACACGAGAGCCTCCCCGGGGTCCGAGCACCCTCTCCTCCTGCTCCCCATGCCCCCACACCCCGAGCAGTCCTGTCCCAGAGTCACAGAGTCCCAGATCCCACTCCCTGGCACCCACTGCCTCCCAGCTCCCACATCCCGGACCTGGCGGGGTGGCCTCTCCGGTGGGGGCGCAGCGCCATCTAGTGGGCAGATGGCAGCATGCACATGGGGGGGAGCCTCCAAGCCCCAGCCCACCTGGTGGGGGGTGGGGGGCTGGCTTCCTCTTCCATCTGATCTCCTGTGCCAGCGGGCAATGCAAGAAAGGCTCAGGGCCAGTGTCCGGGGGGTCTGGACGAGGGTAAGCAGCCCCGAGCGGCCCTGGAAGAACAATGATGCCAGGCTTCAAGCCCGCAGCAGGGCCTGGCGCACACCTGGCTGGACAGACCGCTGTCTTTAGGTAGGACAGGCCAGGCCCGTGCCGGCGCAGGACCACAGCACCCTAAGGAGCAGCCGCCTCCCCAGGGTGACCTTGCAGTGCTGAGTGGAGCAAGTTCCAAGCCAGGCATCTGGCATCAACCCTGGCGGCTGGGGCAGTGGTGGGCACCTTGGGATGCTCAGAACCTATCTGCCAAGGGAGGGGTCCAGGTGGTCCAGGGCAGGTGCCCAGGTGAAAGGACACTGTTCCCAGGGACACGCTCGTGTCCTGGTCCCAGCCTGCAAATCCTTGTCTGCTGGGGCAGCAGCATCAGTCCTCTGGACCTCCAAGACCCCCAGGAAACAGCCTCGGGACCTCCACTGTCACCATGGGCAGGTGTCCCTGGTGGGAGTAAAGCATGTGCTTCCAGCATGAGCCACCGTGGAGACCCGGGTCATGGACTCAGCCCAGCCCTGCTGTTACCTCCGACCACCCCGGGTTTGGTGGAAAGCGCGGCAGTGGAATGCTGAAGGAGGCATTGCCGGGAGCCGGGGGTTGGCAAAACCCCCAGAGCCTGGACCAGCTGCTCAGAGCCCCGCCTGCCCCCCAGCCCCGGTGCACACTTGCAGCAGGTGCTCTGGAGAACGTGTGGCCACCCAGGGAGGGCAGGCGACAGCATGGACACCAGTGGCTGCGGTGACAGGTGGAAAAGCAGGCCAGAGCCTTCACCCACCCTCCTGCCCCCAAACAGCCCGATTCTGTCTCACACCCAAGAAGGCTGGCTACTGTCTACTGTACCAGGAGCCAAAGTAGGCACCGCCCCTCAGCTCCAGACAAGAGACCCGTGGGTCTCCTGCTTTGGGTCAGATCGAGGCCTCGCTCCTTGTCCTGAGGTGTGACAGGGATGTGGCAGGACACGTGGATCTTCCGGGAAACGTCCCCTCCAGCCGGGAGCACATGCCCGTCCCCAGAGGCAGCCCCCACCCCTGCGTCCATCGCCAAGGTGACCCCTGCCCCTCCTACAACACCACGTGGGTGGAGCCTGCCTTCTTCCATCCAGCACGACGTGCAGCCCCGTCCGTGGCTGTGTGGTGCAGTGGGACGGCCCCCCACCTTCCTGGGGCCCCCGTTTCCAGCTCAGTCCGTGCGCGCCCTCCTTTCTTTAATCATTTTCGATTTTTTAAAGGTTGTTCTGGATGATAGTAACTCGAAACTGCTGCACTTGCTGTTTCATGAAGGAAAACTGTGTTGGTTTTAAGGGAAAGAGAAAATAGGGAATAAACACGGGAGTAAACATGGGGGGGGGCGGGGAGAGAACAGAGAAGGTGCGCACAGCAGAGCCGCTGCTCACCCGTCCCAGCTCCCGGCCGGGGAGGCCCCACGGTGCACAGCCTGCCTGGGGTCCCGACGGGGGATTCCGGGCACAGCGTCCTCCCCTCAGACCAGCTCTTCCCGCCAGGACAGCGTACACGGGCGTGACCGCCGGTGAGGCGTGATGTCTGTGCGGGCGCAGCCCCCGCCAGCTCCGTCTTCTCTGCTCCTCTTACCGCGTCTGCGTCTTGGGAACCTGGGCGTCTGCAGAGTCCCCTTCCCTCCCTGATGCAGCCCCGGCGGCCAGCCCGTCCGGATCTGAGGCGAGTTAACCCCTCTTGGCGTCGGGCACGGAGGGGCCAGTTCTGATCCCGAGGCCAGACACGGAGCACCGGCCAACTGAGCCGCTCTGGGAGACACGCGCCAGCCACACGGGTTCAGGATAGGGTGGGGACCCGTCTGCACTTCCCGCCAGGCGATCCGCTGACACCGCAAGTGACCGAGAAGCCTCAGAGGAGGGTCCCCTCCCGCCCCGCCTCCACCCTGCTCTTCCCCTCTGCACCTGGCACCTGACTTCTGTTCTTTCACTCACGACGCATCTTGAGACCCTCCGTGTCCGTAGATTGTGAAGGGCCTTGGAGTGTTTCCAGGGCTCATTCGCAAAGAACGTCAGGCTCACAGCAGAGCTGCCAGAGGGGGAAGGAGAAGCAGGACAGCCACACGCACACTGGCCACCATCGCCCGTCCTCGGTGTCCTCGGGCCACGCCTGTGTCTGCAGCTCGCTGCCCGGATCTCACGTGGCCCAGAAGCTTCTGTGTTTCCTAAGAGGATGTTCCCCTGACGTGGCCACGGTGGTCACATCTAGAAGCTCCTGTGTGTTTTCTTAGAGATTTTCCCTGATGTGGCCACAGGGGTCATGAGATAAACAGCACGGCCCCTTTCTCCACCAGAGAGAGACGACTGAGGCCCAGAGGGCAAGGTCCGGGCTGCCTGAGGTCATGCAGCACCACAGTCAAAGCCGGAGAGCTGCTGCCCTGGCCCCGCCTCCGTGCCACCGGCTGCCTGTCCCCTCCTGAGGTGGGGCGCCTTCCACAGCTGCAAGGGCCCCAGGACCTCCCGCTGCCCCTCCTGAGTGCCGGTCGGCCCCGGGCCTGGAGCAGGTGCAGGTCGGAGGGCCAAGGCGGGGTGCAGGGCACCTCGGATGCTGACATCCGCCGGGATGGAGCCCATTGGGGGGCTCACTACCTTAGACCCGAAGGCTGCTGGGGGGTCCAGGTCTGGGCAGGAGTGTGCTCGTCACCCCCCCCACGTGTTAACGTCCAGGTGGCTGGGTCACAGGGCCATCACGGGTTAGATCTGGGGGTCAGGGTGGCCCGTGGTGTGTGCCAGAGACAGGTGACAGGCAGGGCCCAGGACACTGCTCGGCGGGGGGCCGGCCGCATCCCTGCACAGCCTATTTTTATCCAGCTTAATCAAGAACAATCAGAGGAGCTGAGGAGCTGAGGGGGTTTGCAGGATCCGGTTCCTATTCTGAAATGTTAATTAAAAGTTATTTTCCCCGTGCGTGCGCCCACCACAAGGCTGCCGCACCCCCGGGACACTCGGCACCCCTCGGGAGTGAGCACGGCCGCCCGGGCGAGGGGCCCCTGGCCCCCTGGGACGCGCTCTGCCCCGAGGGTCCTGCGGGCCTCATCCTTGGGTCCCAGGCCCCTGCCACCAGCCCTGCCCCCTCCCAAGCCCACAGGAGGGTCTCCTGGAGTCAGGAAGCCCCTCGTTAGCCCCGCTCGGCCCCCCTGCCACCCGAAAGTGGACCCGCTCTGGCCCAAGTCTTGTGAATCCTGGGCCTCCTCAGCTTTCAACTTACGTCCACAAACCCAGGAGAAGGGAGAGATTTCAACTCAGCATGAGTTCCTGAGAATAAGAATCGGCATCTCAACCTGGGCATGGACTCAACGCCCTTAACTGTGCGCAGGCACCCGGCGCGAACCTCTGCCGTGAACGGTTATCTGGAGCTCCTCCGAGCACGAGAGACGGCGGCCCAGAGCACCGGCCCCCACCTGACGTCACAGCCCACCACGGGCCCTTCCTGCCCAGGCCGGTGTCCACTTCCCAAAGATGACACCTCCCTCGAGCCCCAGCGGGGCTGCAGGCAGACGTGGGGGTCAGAGGCTGGGGACGGGCGCCGGAGCCAGAGTCCCGGCCGCCAACCTGTCCCCTACACAGACCAGTCGCTGACCTCAGGCGAGTCCGGGAGTCTCCCTGTGTCCTCACCTGTGAGATGGGCGCACTGCAGAGGCCCCACCCCGGAGCGGGTAGATGGCGCACAGGGAGGCCGGGTGAACATGGCACCAGTGGGTGTGGTACTCCGGCGTTAAGAACGGTGGTCACTGCCAGCCACGTGACTGTCCTCCGGCAGAAACCAGCCTCCTGTACCTACAGCCTGACTTGCAGTCAACAAGCCCTGCATGTGACCCCAGAGGCGGGGGTGGGGGGCAACTTCGGGACACACCGGGGGCTCAACGCTGGGTCCTCTCCTGTGAGCTGTCCTTAGAAGGACCGCGTTCCGCGCACTAGCTCCCTTCTCTGGGGACAGAGGCTCAGGGGGCATCCTGGCCCCCAGACCTCAGTCCCTCCCCTGTGATCTGCAGGGTCGGTGAAGACAGCCTGCAGGGTGCTTCTGGACCAGAGCCACTGGCCCCCCAGTCAGATTCTGATCTGAACTCAGAACCTGGCAGAAACCCTCCTGGTTTGACTGGATAGAAAAGTAAATTTCAAAACACAGAACCATCGGAGTATCCAGAGCTGCATACGCAGTTACACTTGTCAGCAAAGCGGAGGACAGATGGGCGAGCAGTTGTGGTGTGTGCTGGGGGGGGGGGGTCTGCAGAGACCCCTCCCCAGGGGCCCAGCCGGCACCGCAGCCCGTCTGGCCACGCAGGGGCTCCCAGGGCCAGCCCTCCAGGCTCTGCTAATGACGGTGGCATGTCCCTGAGTTCCAGCCCGGAGGGCGCCCCCTCCCAGTTAGATCCCCCACCAGTGCAGGGGCCGCGGGCTGCGGCGGGGGGGGGGTGTCCTACATCCCAAGAGGCGGCTGGGAGAGGGTCAAGTCCTCCAGCCCATGCACGCGTCTTTTAAGACTCTGAGGACCAGCCATGGCTCCAAGTGCTCAGCATGGAAGCGGAAACACAGCCTCAGGAGCTGTGCTGTGCCCAGTGCGGACAGGCGGGTGCACTCCGTCCTCTCTGAATCCTGGTTGGGCTTCACTGTCCCCCCCAAACCCCCCTCTATGCTAATGTGCCCTTCCCCTGGGAGCCCTGCGGATTTCTGCCCTGGAGCCGGGTTTGTGCTAGATGAAATCCGCCCGCCCCTCGGGATGGGGCTACATTTGAATTCCGGATTACCATCTAGGCGAGACACTGTGTTCCAATGATCTTAAAATTCCTTCTTTCCCAAATATCTGTCTTTGCATCCCAGGGGCATGGGAGAGGCTTTCCCGGTGCCTGAAAACCTGAAAAAATTAAATTAAAAACTCATTATGACTAGGGGAAGGTTAATAAGAAAATCCTAAGCCAGATTTATCAGCTTAAGGCCCTTCTTTGTGAACCTTTATTAAACTCGCATGAATTAAAATAGACTCTTGGAATAAACTTCACCCAGAGTCTGGGAGGAATCAGGTCTCGCCTGTGCCATGACGCCTGGGGACGGAGCCCGCACGGCAGAGACAGAGCAGAGCAGACACAGGGCCCGACGAGCCAGCCGAGCTGACCCTCGGGGACACACCCAAAACCCGGCTCTTAGGTGACACCGCCAGGACCCACCCCAGCGTCTCCACAGAGGGGGGAGCAGACACAGGCATGTGAGCGGTCGCGGGACCAGAGGCCAGCCGTGCGGGCACGGAGGCCCCAGCCGGAGCGCGCCCTCCTGTCAGTGCCAGGCATAAGGAGCACGGCCACTGTGTCCCACGCTGGACCAGGCCATCCCTGCAGAGGCCCGAACGTGGGGCCTCTCCACCTCCCTTCTGAGTCATGCAGGTGCATCTGGGTGGCAGGTCCTGGGCCACCTGACCAGCTGGTGGCTGTAGAGGAGGCTGCGAAAGCAAGTTTCTGGAAAATAAAGAAGAGAATTCAGAAGGTGCCGGACAGCCAGGCAGCATAGCAGGTGTCCACTACACTGACCCTGGCGACTTAACCAAAAAGAAAACTCCTCAGGTCTCAGAAGCCAAAAACCAAACTGTAACTTCAGGCATAGCTGGATCCAGGCCCCACGAGCCACCAGGAGCCTCCCTGGAGACGGGCTTCCCCTGGGCCGGCAGCATCCTCGGGCAGGTGTGGGCGCAACACCCAGAACAGAGGCAGAGGAAACCAGAACTAAGCCCTGATTGGCTGGCGAGGCCACATGCCCGTTTCTGAGTTACCAAGGTGGGGAGCGTGGGGTCCGGCACAGGGACCCACAGTCTGTTCTATAAAGAATGTGCAGCAATTACTTTCAAGTCTGGGGCCTTGATGTCACAGTTAGTCAAGTCTGCCACAGATAATCTGCAAATGAAGGAACGTGGCTCTGTGCCGATAAAACTTTATTAACAAAACGGGCTATGGCCTGAACCGAGCCCTGTCATTTGTCAGCCCCTGTGCGAGGCCTCCATTCCCACCAAGCCCCTAAGGAGAGTCAGTTGCCATGGCCCCAGGACCGCAGATGGTCATGCCCACCTCTGAATTCCTAAAAGGTCTGAGGAGAGCGCACATTGCTCGCCGCCGCCTCCCCTGCCCCCACTGTCCTGGGAGGTGAGCAGCAGGCACCGCTGCCCGGCTCAGAGGGGCTGAGGGACCCCCCTAAGTTTCCACCACTGCTGGCGGCCAAGCCAGACCCAAGCCCACGTGGACAGGCCCCTCGGGCAGGTGGCCTCAGTGTGGCAGCGCAGGCGCTCTTCTCCGCCCCTGGGGAGCTGCGAGGGAGCCGTGCTCAGGGCCCGGAGCTGGGCGGCGCGTGCCAGGCCCTCTGTGCCCGTTCTCCTGCATCCTGAGCCTCAAGAGAGACGCTGCCTGCGGCAACAGTCACCGGAGAGCTCCTGCTCTGGGGACATGGTGACGTCCGGCAGAGGGAGTGGCCTGGGTGCGGCAGCGAGGCCCAGGCGAGCAGAGGGTCTCGGCCTTGAGTCTCCAGCCCCCCCACACTAATGCAGGGGGGCACTGTGCCTGCTCCAGCCCTTTGGGGGACACCATGGAGGCCTGCAGAGCCCCCCACCTCCCTGAGGACCACTGGGGGGCCTCACCCCACACCCGTGCTCCCCGGAGAGCTGCGGGGACCAGGTCACCCCACATGCATGCACGCAGTCCCCAGGTGACCCACTTCCTGGCCCCTAGCCCCCTCGACCCCCCCCCCGCACTCTCTAGACCCCCTGGCCAGACCTTAGCAAAGTCCACTCTGAATGCCCCACCCTTTGGCCCTCTTCCTGAGGCCCCAGGACCCCATCCCACCCGCAGGGATGCGGGGCGCTCCCTCCCCCACGCTGAGTGCCTGGGACCCCAGTCCAGCAGGGCTCAGCCTCGCCCCTCCACTGTGGGTCTCTGGCCACTGCTGTCCCTCACCAGGACCTGGATGCTGTGCACTGTGGCACCCCACGGTCCCACGAGGGCCCCCTTGCTTCCTGCCAAGCCTCTGGGGCCAGTGCGCCTCCTAGACGCTGGCCTCCGGGTCCGCAGCTCCCGCTGGTAGAGCCGGTCAGGAGGACAGCGGCACAGCGGGACCCGCTGGAGGAACGGAGTGGCCGCAGGCCACCCGCTCAGAATGGTCACGGGCACCGGCACCCCCAACACGACAGGGCCCCGTACTGCTGTGTGGGACAGCGTCTGAGGGCCTGCTGGGGGAGTCCCTTCTTTGGACAAGTTCACGGCTGTTCTCGCTAACGAGGTGACGGTACCAGGGTTTGAAGGCTCGTGAGGACCGAGCACCGGTGACCAGGGCCCTCTGTGTGCACCTGCGCGGCTGGGCTGTGGCGTTCCCAGCAGGGAATCGACGCCCAGAGTCCCGGAGGCTGACGCGGGAGCCTCCGGAGCGCCTCTCGTGGCCCAGGTCTGCGCTCTGGCCTGGGGCTGGACGAAGCGCCTTCCGGCCCTGAGGCAGCCGGCCTTGCCCGGGGCTCTGGGCTCCTCCATCACGACCCTCGATGCTCCGTATATCAGCTCGTTCAGTCATTCTTCTGTCTGCGTCGGGCCCCCAGACATTTGCCACCAGCCTGAGGCCCCAGGCCCCCGAGCCGCGCACCGAGCACTGGTCGTTTGGATGAGTCTGCACGTCTCCTCTTCTCACCGGCAAAGTGACTCTGGGAACAGACCCTGCTGGGCCTCCGTGTCCCCATCTGCCTGTGGACAGCCAGCCTGGCAGCTGCTGCCAACTGGACAGACGTGCCAGGGCGGCCATCCTTCGTGGTCACGCAGCGCAGACCTGACGGCCGAGCCGCAGCGTGCTGGCCTCCAGGAAGCCACACAGGACAGAGCCACCAGCCCCGACCTCATGGACACAGAGCCACCGAGGGCCACTCTCAGCCTTCAGGCTCCCGGTTCTGGGGAGTCAACCCCTGCGTCCAAGCCACTGTGGCCCGATTTTCTGTTTTGCACCCAGAGCCTCCGCCCCCCAGCAGCTGCGGAGACTCTTCTAGGGGCCGGGGCAGAAAACCACTGCCCAGTCCAGGCCCAGCTGGGCTCGACGGGCCCAGTCTCTCCCTGGGGAGAACCGGAAGCCGGATGCCCTGCCCCCATCAGCTGTCACCTCGGAGGAGAGCGTCCCGTCGGGAACCAGCCCGGCCACCCCTGCACGGGGGCCCGGGGCTGCCGTCAGCACTGGACGCGGAGTGTCAGAGAACCCAGATGGTGGCTGCAAAGTCGGAGCCACCAAAGCACGTCTGTGGTGCAGGACGCGAGGCTGGCTGCCCACCGCGCCCCACCAGGCACTGGGAACTCAGGGGCGGTGAGTTCGTTCTGGGCAGGCAAGGCCCAGGGCAGGCGCCCCGCGTACCCAGGAAGACTGCCTTTTGCATAAAGTGATGCCACGCCTGGCCTGGGGTGTGAAAAGGCATGTGTGTGCAGCAGCCCCCAGGTGGGCACAGGGCAAGGTGGCCAGGAGACCTTGTGCCCAGCGGGTGGTGGTCACGGAGCCCTGTGAGGCCTGGGCACCCTTCCTGCTGAAACAGGCGCAGAGGGGGCCCAGGAGGCCGAGGGCTTGGAGCCAGGCTGCCTGGGATCCATCCTCCAGTCCAGTGACCCGGCCCTCGGTGACAGGGGCTGGTCCTCAGGACCCACACTCCGCGCCCCCCCATTGTGGTACCCCAAGGTCTCTTAACCTCTCTTGCTTCATCTGTAAAATGGGGGCAAGAACAGGGTTACCCTGAGGAGCTGGCAGTCACGCATGGGAAGCGCCCGGGCAGGATTCTCCGGGGGCCCTGCACTCTGCGGCCGGTGCCGCAGTGTCTCATGCACCCCAACTGTCGCACGGGCGTCTGGGCACACGGGAAGGGTCTGAAGGGGGTTCAGGACGGAGGCAAGGGAGCACGTGTGTGTGTGCATGTGTGTGTGCGTGAGTGCGCGCACGGTGAGCCTTGGTCTGGGGGGGGCAGGGGACGACCACTCTCAGGATGCCGCCATGGAGGCGGAATGTGCCACCCGTGGGAGACCAAGGGCGCGTCCCCAGGGGCTGGCCGAGGGGCTCCTGGGCTCCTGGGCTCCGCGCAGGGTGAGAACGCTCTCTCTCCCATCTGCAGTACGCCGGGGAGGTCCCCGAAAACCAGCTGGAGGTGGTGGTCGCCAACCTGACGGTGATGGACCGAGATCAGCCCCACTCGCCAAACTGGAACGCCTTCTACCGCATCATCAGCGGGGACCCCTCGGGACACTTCAGCATCCGCACGGACCCCGTCACCAACGAGGGCATGGTCACCGTGGTGAAGGTGGGTGCGCCCCTCACTTCCTGCCCGCCCTGGCACGCTCCGCCCGGAGCCGCGAGCCTGGGACCGGCACCCACCTGCTAGGGCCTGGTCATGTGACCTCCAGGGACTCCGGGGCCTGACTCCACTCCTCCCCGCCCCCCCAGAGAGATCACTCCCCTGTCCCCTCCCGAAGGCCACATTTCCGCCTCAGTCCAGGAACGGGTGAACCCCATCCTTGGATCGCTGAGATAAATCCGGCTTCGCGGGAGGAGCGTTTCTCGGTCCGCCGAGCGGGGTTGTCTGTCTCATGTCTGAAGGTTTGTCTGTATCTTTCTGAGCAGCTGAGCCCCGCAGCTTCCCTTCCCCGTACTGTGCTGATCCAGGATTTGGTGCCGCGGTTTATAGACGAATCTCAAGAACCGTGTTGGGGTTGGGGGTGTGACCGCAGGGGCAGGGCGGTGCGGGACAGGACTGCGCGCTCCGCCGAAGTCCCAGGTGAGTCCCACCGGACGCGCACCTCACCCTGACTGTGCTGAGCGCACCGGCGGCCGCGCGGCCCCACGGAGCCCGACCGCGTGTCACCGGCACCGCCCTTCTCCGCGCTTCCTTCCTGGGGCGCCGCCCCCCGGGGCTCTCCTCCAAACTCGGCCCAGGTCTGTGTAAGGAAAGATGCCTCCCGTCGGAAAGCGCGCTCAGGTTAATTGTGCTTCTTTGGTAAAGATGCCGTCCTTTCAGACTCCGTCTTGCAGCGGGGGGTGGCAGGGGCGCGGGCTGCGGGGGGCAGTCGGGGGACAGTCGGGGGAGGCGGCTGGCTCTTGGCTCCCGGACCGCGGGCACGGGCCAGTCACCACCTCTGCGCCCGGACGTGGGGCGCATGCGCAGGGCTGTCGCTAATGTTACGGGAGCCGCTGGGCGTGGAAGGTCATGTCGTGAGAGCTCACCTGACAGCCATGGCTGTCATCGTCATCGCCACGTGTCCCGTCGTCACCTGTCCCCATCGACACCTGTCCCCGTGGACACGGACTGGCTGCTCCCCACCCGTTCCCTGGTGTCCCAGGAAGTCACTTCAATCCCCCCAGGGTCCCCAGGTCCCTTGGAGGCCCCGGCCCTTGCTGCCCGGCCTGCGGGACTTGACCTCTGGGGTGGGGGTGGGGAGGGAGCTGCGGGACGTTCTCTGGGCAGGTGCGCATGCGGTGCCTTCTCTCAACCCTCTGCCGTCTCCAGCCCCTGCGCCCCTGCGCCCGGGGCTCCTGGGCTCGCTGCCGCCTTCGGGGTTGACCGGTGCCGGGCAGGGGGAGCACCTGGGTCGCTGCAGAGAGACGTGTCCCCCGCCCACCCTCAGCCCCCTCAGGCTGGCTGCTGTCCCTCAGCTTTGAGGGCAGAAGTCCCCTAGGACAGTTCTTCCTGCCCTGCTC
>PJEM01014558.1:0-34412 GCA_004023845.1 Helogale parvula | reverse complement strand
AAAGTCAAAAAACATCAGGGCAAGGGTAGCAGCAGATCATACAGGATGTTCAGGCCATTATTATGACTTCAGCTTTTATTTTTACTGAAATTTTTGAGTGTGGCCACTGTTTATATTTTTTAAAATTCTTTTCAAACTTTATTTTTGAGAGAGAGAGAGAGAGAGAGAGAGAGCGAGCAGGGGAGGGGCAGAGAGAGACGGAGACACAGAATCTGAAGCAGGCTCCAGGCTCTAAGCTGTGATCACAGACCCTGATGTGGGACTTGAACTCACAAGCCGTGACATCATGAAGTCAGACACTTAACCAACTCACCTGCCCAGGTGCCCTGCCACTGGTTATACTTTAAAGGGCCCACTCTGGGTGCAATGTTGAGAACTGTCTATGAGGGACAAGGGCAGACATCAGGAGCCCAGTGACGAAGCTACTACAATAATCCCCAACAGGGATGCTGGCGGCTTGGACCAGAAGATACAGCGGACATGGTGATAAATGGTTAGACCTAGCATAAATTTTGAAAGGAGAGAGAGAGCCAGGCAGAACTTGCTCACAAATTGGATGTGCAGTGTGAGACCAGGACAATGGTCTATTTTCTGAGCTGGTAAAGAGAAGTCTTTGGGGAGACAGAGAATTCAGTTTTGGACACATCGACTTTAAACCGTCCTTTACGTATTCAAGTGGAGATGTCCCATAGGCAATTAGGAGTTTACAGTTTAAACTAGAGATAAAAATTTGAGAGTTGTCAGCATATGGGTGGTATTTAAAGTCATGAGACTGAGTGACATCACCAAGACAAATGAATCAGTTCATCAATGACTAATAAATGTGTCAAGGATCAAAACGTTTTGTTGAACTTTGGGGACTTGAACTTCAGCTGGAGTTAAAACCCAACTATGCTGCTTGTTGTGGGTTTTTTTAAAAAGAAGAATCTTCTCAAATACCACTTCCAAGAGGGAAAAATGTATAGCCAACATTAGGGCAAGGCAAGTTTCCTCAGCTTCCCCTTACTTTTCTCCGAAGTTGGGAGATTTCTTATTTGGCACCATGTTACCAGCATTCTAACATACATTCTATACATACCTTGAAATGGATGCTGTACGTATCTTATCAAATCCTAGGAGTAAAAGTAACCTTTGTTGAGTGCTTAAAGATCATCCTAACCATTCATTTTGATGGGTATTAATTGGAAATCAACCTGGGCCATCAGAAATCTATGCCTTTGGGGGCACCTGGGCTGTTGGTTAAACATCCAAATTTAGCTCAGGGTGCGATCTCACAGTTTGTGGGTTCGGACCCTGCTTCAGGGTCTGTGCTGACAGCTCAGAGCCTGGAGACTGCTTCGGATTCTGTGTCTCCCTCTCTTCCTGTCCCTCCCCTGCTTGTGCTCTTTTTCAAAATTAAATTTTAAAAAATTAAAAGGAAAAAAGAAATCTATGCCTTTGGACAACATTGTCGATCCAGTGTAAAACTGCTTGCACTGAGTTTCATGTTGGCATTACACCTTGGTAATTTCTAAAGAAAACAGTCATATGATAACTCCTTTACTTTGCTATAGGAATGTTGCTGAAAACACTGTCTGTATCTGTGAATTTTATGTGTAATCCTACAAGAAATTTCTTTTATAATTAATTATAATATATAGTAACATAATAATTTATAACTAACAGTAAGAGGCAGGATAAACCTTCCTGGGGTTAGAGTAGTAATGTTCTATATCAGGATTTCTTAAAAGTAGCACTACTGTCAACTGTGACCAGACTCTACCCACTAGATGTCAGTACTACCCTACCCTCACCATGCCCAGTTGGAACAGCTAAAAATATCTCCACGTGGTCAAATGTCCCCTAGGAGGCAAAGTCGCCACTCACTGAGTACCACTGCCCTATATCTTCACAGAGTTTTGGCTTACAAAGGTGTATGCATTTATGTCAAAACTCAGAGAACATATACTTACTATTGGTGTGTTGCACTGTATGTGTTTCAGCTCAAAAGAAAACAAACTGTAAACACATAGTGAACTCTAGTTCATGACATACATGCTAAAGTATTTGGGTTTTTTGCAGTGATGGTTGGACAGAGGCGGGTATCTGTATAGTCACTGTAATGTGTAACACAGGCACAGTAAAATGTTAATGGTAGGAATCTATCTGGTGAATATACAGGCACTCTATAAAACTCTTTAAACTTTTCTGTATGCTTAAAAAGTTTCATAAGATGTTGTGTTATTGTCATTGATCCATTACATAAATCAAGTACCCAATGGAGCCAGTTCAGAAGCATGGGGATACTTGTCCATTGGAAAGGATCAGCTGTAAGCACTGTGATCTTAGAAAGCCACGAGTTACACTACACAGTATGTTGTTTTTGATGGCTCCTTGAAGAAACAATGCTCTACAGCTCCACCATCACTAAGAAGTTACATCAGCAAGTTCACACTTCAAAAACACGTAAGAACACTTTAAATATTCTGACATTTCAGTTAAAACTATAAATTCCAGGGTGCCTGGGTGGCTCCGCTGGTTAAGCGTCAGACTCTTGATTTCAGCTCAGGTCATGTTCTGCACTGAGTGTGGAGCTTGCCTGGGATTCTCTCTTCTCTCTCTGCTCCTCCCCTGCTTGCACTCTCTCTCAAAATATATAAATATACATGGGAAAAAAAAAACCCTGTAACAAATGCCTGCACACAGTTTTGTGAATGCATTGTAAATTATTTGAAAAAATTTTAATAATGACTAAATGTAAGTTATATTTCTTGTTTCTAATAAGGCATTTTTACCGTAGGATTATCTTATTATGTAATTATATTCTAATAGTGTGTAATTTGCTCTGTTGTGTCATATACTAGGTTTCAAATCCTTTTAAAAGATGTAGTGAAACTGGTTATTTCCTATAGACTTAAGTACTAGGGCACATGAAGCCCACAGCTTTACTGGGGGGCAATGCAATCATCTAGTCCACTGACCTTCAAAGCATGCGTCACAAACCAGTGGTGGTCTATGAACTCTCTTATGGATCCAAGCTGAGATCAGTTCAGAAACTGAAAGTAGGCATGTAGAAACCTTTATAGAAGTGTGACATTACCATGACATCAAAGTGCATTCATGGACTGTCTTGTTGAACAGAATACAGACAGATCCAAGTGTGGACACACTCACATGGTGAGTTGCATATGGCATTACATGGGCTAGTCAAGCATAGAATCAAGTTACATGTGATATTTTAAGGTAATCTTGTCAGCTACCTGAAGGTGTATAAAAATCTGAGAAAATGCACAGGCTTATTCGTTTTCATAATTAGTTAATTTTACGAACATTTTCATCTTAATCGAGCCTGCATTTTATTATTTTAACATAATTAGCTAAATTTTAAAAAATTAACATTTATTCAATTTTGAGAGAGCAATAAGAGTGCGAGTGGGAGAGAGGCAGGGAGAGAGGGAAACACAGAATCCAAAGCAGGCTCTAGGCTCTGACCTGTCAGCACAGAGCCCGACAGGGGGCTCAAACCCACAAACCGTGAGATCATGACCTAAGCCGAAGTCGGACACTTAACTGACAGAGCCACTCAGGCACCTCCATAATTAGCTAAATTAGAGAAGTGAAATTTAGATTACCGTAACCTAATTTACTGGACAGACAAGCTTCAGGGGATTTTTCAGTGTCTTTATAGTGGAAAAGACACACCTTTTCTGAATGCACCAGTGACAGTAAACCAAATGAAGATGAAGGCTGGGATTCTGAACAGATAAAGACTAGCAGAGGCCTACTTTAACTCAGGAGTATGATCCCTTGTATAAGTTCAGTTTTGCAGCCCTAACTGATGGTGAAGTGCTAACATCACAGTATGTCAACTGCAGAGATATACTGGTTAATGGAGCAAAAAAAGACATCTAAATTTAAAGAGTGCTTATATAGAAAATGTACACAAAAATGAGTTCAAAACCAAAAGAATTACTTGAAAGAAAAAAGTACTGAATTTAAAAGCCTACCAGAAGCAGATCTTCAGGATTTACCCATAAATATTTGTTTTACAAGATTCCTGTCCTAGCATTTTGGACTGCTAAAACTAAACTGGTAAATACAACTGTTAAGAAACAGAATAATTAAATCAAAAATACATGCTTGGAAACATTGGGCAAATCTGTACTTTTCAAAGTTAGCACAGCTTACTACATTTAAAAACAAATGATCTGGAAGAACCAATTTACAAAACAATACTTGCAAAGTATTTTTCATTGTACCTGGACAAGTGCACAGATATTGCTAATACATTATTTAAATATAATGGTGATGTGAAGGAGGAATTCTTGTTCTCAGTGGTATAGCCAGAAAATACAATCAGAGGTTTGAACCGGATAAAACTAAGAAGAATTACACGGTCACAAAAGTGATCTGGAGTTTTGCAGAGTGAACGTTCTGACGGCACAACTATATAGGACAAGAAAACACTCTGGAGTAATTTCCCAGATGAAGCAGCATCAAAAAATAAACCAACACATTTGCTTCTTTCCTTGACAAAATCTTGTTACACAAAACGTCAGTTTAACTCAACAGCAGGTTTAGTGTCCAATAAAAATCATGAAAATGCAAAGTATTAAAGATTATTTTATTACGTAATAATGAAGATGTAGCTTAGAAATGATTACTGATGGATTAATGTTAAAACAATGGCTCCTGTGGGGAAGCTGAAATTACAAACTCTGTTTTCTGCTTGATAAAAAACAAGTTTGGTTCCAACTTTTCAAAGATGTGAACTGGATAACCAAGTTGTGTACTGTCTTCAGTACCTTGAATGATCTCAAGGCTTCCTTACAAGAAATGCAACATGCTTTCCAATGGCAGATAAGAAAAAGGGAAAAACAACAGTTCCCTTGGAAGAAGGTTCTACAGATCATCGCCCATATGATATGATTTATAAATGTAACAGAACCTTTTGAAATTTAATTTTCCATTCATATGAGATCCATAGATAGGAAACGTAACAGAGCTCAATCTATTTCTTCTATTTAAAGATAATTTAACCATTTACAGCATAAAGTGCTGGAATTCACTACTGTTGAGAGAAAGGATACATTTGGGACTACAGCATCACTTGTTTTTGGTTAAATTCTAAATGAATACCCTGAGCTTGATGAAACTTTTTAAGAACACTTCTTCTAATCCCAACCAATATAACTCAATTAACATTTTCTCTCCTTTATTTTTTTAATACATTTTATTTTTTATTTTCATTTAAAATTTTTTAATATTTTATTTTTGAGAGAGAGCGAGCGAGCGCATGAGCAAGGGAGGGGCAGAGAGAGAGGGAGACACAGAATCTGAAGCAGGCTCCAGGTTCCAAGCTGTCGGCACACAGCCCGATGCAGGGGCCGAACCCACAAACGGCAAGATCTGACCTGAACCAAAGTTGGAGACTCAATCTACTGAGCCACTCAGGCACCCCTTATTTTTATTTTGGAGAGAGAGACAAAAAGAGTAGGTGAAGGAGAGGGACAAAGGGAGAGACAATGAGAATCTTAAGCAGACTCCACACTTACTGTGAAGTCTGATGCGGGGTTTGATCCCACAACCCTGGGATCATGACCTGAGCTGAAATGAACAGTCAGATGCTCAACCAACCGAGCCACCCAGGCACCCCACAAATCTCTACATTAGAGTATTATTAAATCAAAGCAGAGCAACAGTTTAACCACATGTCATCCTCTGAAAGTAGATGCTATCTTCAATCCAATCTAGAACGTTACCAAGCAAGATATAAGCTCATTTGTCACATTTAAATTTTAAGTACTGATAAGACAATATTTGTTCAAGGTATATGTTAGGTGTTTAAAATGCCCAACGGCTGGGGTGCCTGGGTGGCTTAGTTAAGTGTCTGACTCTTGATTTTGGCTCAGGTCATGAGCTCGCAGTGATGAGATCAAGCCCCACATTGGGCTCCACGCTGACAGTGCGAAGCCTTCTTGGAATTCTCTCTCCTTCTTCTGCCCCTTCCCTGCTCATACTCTCTCTCAAAATAAGTAAATAAACTTTAAAATAAATAAAATACCCAACTGCTATTTCATAAGTTTATTTTTATTATTTAAGTTATCTCTATACCTAACATGGGGCTCAAACTGACAACCCTGAAATCAAGAGTAGCCGGCTCCACTGAGCCAGCCAGGAGCCCTTCTGTTTCATAACTTTAGATACAATTACCAAACAACGTAAAGTTAATAAGAGTGTAACAGAAAAATTTACCATAGTAATTGACTGCACATGCACAGTTTTTATAATTCTTCATATTATTTTGCTGATATTATTAAAACGAAAATTTGTCACTTGAATAAACTACTTGAGCTTTTTTATTTAGCATGTGTTGTTTTCATTTACTTTTCAATAAATGGTTTTTGCAAACACATCAGTCCATAATAGGAAATTTTAAAAACTCATCTTTCACTACAGTTTGAAAAACACCGGGCTAGCCTAAGTAGCTACCTGTATCTTGAGTTTCTGTCAAGAGTAAATCCACATAAATCCTGAATAAATCTCTATTAACTGATATTTTGCAAACACTTGAAGTAAACTTAAATTCTTACGTATTGGAAAATTTGAAGGGTACAGAAATATGTCTTAACTGGTTGTTGGGATTCACATGCAGAGTTGCTGTGGCCTCCATTTATCAGAGGAGTTCACAGGTCTGGCACATTGCTTTCTTTATTCCACAGCAAATATAGAGAACCTGGACTAGAGCATATTTTCATATTTAATCCAGCATTTTAGCCACTGAAACTATGGTTTCTGGTGGAAAAAAGACACTGATGAAGATTCTCTTAAAAGCAAAACCTACCCAGTAGAGATTAATTAACAAACCAAACCAAATTGTCTTTGTAAATATCAAAATGTTCTGACTGTAATCTTAGACTCCCTGAAGTTTGAGTAAATACGAACTTGAAAAATAATTAAATACCTGGCTGAGAGATCTGCAGATCATTAGGCTAGCTAATATCAATGAAACTATTAGACCTTCCCCCCGTGACTTAAAAATAATAGTAGTATTCACAGTGGCATACATTGCCAGTAATCAAACTGGGCACTGGGAGATGTACTGTGGGTCATTAAGGATACGAAAGTAAATCTAAACCACTGTTTTTTTTTTTTTAATGTTTTATTTATTTTGAGAAAGAGAGAGAAAGCATAAGCTGGGGAGGGAGAGAGAAAGAGGGAGAGAGACACTCCTGAGCAAGCTCTGCGCTGCCAGTACAAAGCCCGACATGGGGCTCAAACTCACGAACCGTGAGACTGAGCTACCCAGGTACCCTTAAAGCCACTCTTTCAAGACAGAAACCAGTGCTGGGAAGAAGATGCCCGAGGCCATCAGAATTACTGCTACCATAAACAGTTTTCAAGTATGAAGGGAAAACTTTTTAAACCTCCATTTTAACTTAAGGTTTTAATGATTAATTTCATAATAATGTGAAAAGAAATAGAATTCTAGCAGCTACATGCACAAAACAGGTTCAGTCCCATTCCCTCCAAATCACCTATCTTGAGTCAATATATTGTTTTTTTTCCATCCCTATAAGAGGATTTTTAGAACTAGAAAAAACTTAAGCACTGCTTTGTAATTTTTTTATTCATCACAGGTTAAATGCTATCACTTCAAAATGCAACGTCAAATCTCCTTCATTCTGCAAAAATCTCTGCTGGCCTCTCAGTAGTAAATGTAAACCACAATTTATGGATTTCCTTCACTTTCTGGTCCACCACCTCCACTATTGTTTTACTTATTTTGTTTACATTGTCTGTGTCTGGCATTAAACTGGACTTTGGGAGAACAGGAACTCTCATTCGCCTTTGGGTTCCCAGGTCAAAATTCCGAAGTATCAGTAATTAAGGAAAGGAATAACCAATTCTTTCAAGTTCCCAATTGCTGTCATCTAAAGAACAGGCATTTTGTATTCAAACTTTGACTACTTTTTCTTAGATCCAGTTCTCTACCTTTTGGGGTCTCAAAAAATAGTTCAAGAAGTAGATGCTATCTAGAGGCGCCTGGGTGGCTCAGTTAACCATCCGACTCTTGATTTCAGCTCAGGTCATGATCTCATGGTTTGGGAGTTCGAGCCCCACATCAGGCTCTGCGCTGACAGTGTGGAGCCTGCTTGAGATTCTCTCTCTCTGCTTCTCTCTCTGCCCTTCCCTTGCTCTTGTTCTCTCTCTCACATACACAAAATAACTTAAAAAAAAAAAAAAAGTATCCTGTCCAGAATACTCCCACATAACAATCTTTGCAAATAAAAACTCTTGAGCCCTAACTTTGTACTACTAAAAGCTTCATGATTCCACACAAATAACAATACTAATAAACAAATGGACACTCCATTTTCTTTCATTTCCCAGCCCTAAAATGTTTTAAAATGTACTACACAGTGAAGTTTAAATACCCTGAAGCTGAAAAACAGATATAAAACCTGTCAGTCTCAAATAGCTGGTATAAATTGAGAGGAAAGTAATGAAATGCATAGTACTTAATGTTTTTAAAGAATCTCAGAGAATTCTGCATATGAGGAAAGGATTAATAGAGATGAAAAGATTTTCAGAGATGAAAAACATGATTTGCCAAATTTAAAACAGCAACAGAAGCAGTGAGGAGATGAGCTACCAAACAAAAAGTGACATAAAACAATAAATGGATAAATGATCCCACAATAAGAACAACAATATAAAAGACAAAACAGACCAATAAAATTAAAGAAAAATTGTTAGAAATGAAAACTATACTATTAAAGTAGGAAGAAGGAAAGAGGGAGAGAGAGAAGGAGAGAAGGAAAAAAGAAAGAAGTGAGAAAATGAAGGAGAGAAGGGAGTTGAAAGGAAAATAAATGTACATATTTTGTGTTCTAGCTAAATTTAATGGAGAGATTGATAGAATTTTCAAACTTCAAAGATAAAGAAGTATCCTATAAACATTGGGGTGGGGGTCAAGTTACAGTTTAGAAAACAATCCAACTGGAAATGTTTAATACTGCATGTGGACAAGGATACGGTTAAACAGGCAGTCCTATACATTGTAGGGGGAGCATAAATTGGTAAAATTTTCTAGAGATTAATTTAACAATTCCACTTCTAGGAATCTAGCTTAAGAAAGTAATCAATGATGTAAAGATTTACATAAATGTGTACAAGGGTGTTCAACACAGTATTATTTAATATGGCAACTTGAAAAACCACCAAAATGGCAAATTATCTAGGATGAAGCAAATTACAGTTTGGCCATTCAGTAGAATACTATACAGACATTAAAAGCTCTTTTCAAATATTTTGTTATGCCAAAATGCTTGTGTTTCAAACTTAAATGGAAAGAAAGAACACGGCCTCAATTTCTTTATTAAAATAAAAAAACAGCACAGGGGCAACTAGGTGGCTCAGTTGGTTAAGCGTCCGACTTCAGTTCAGGTCATGACCTCACAGTTTGTGCGTTCGAGCCCCTCCTCGGGCTCTGTGCTGACAGCTAGCTCAGAGCCTGGAGCCTGCTTCAGAGTCTGTGTCTCCCTCTCTCTCTGATCCTCCCCTGTTCGTGCTGTCTCTATCTTTCAAAAATAAATAAAAAGCATTAAAAAAAGTTTTTAAAAGCACATATATATGTGTATACATTTGGAAAAATATACATGTGTACACACACATATTTATAAACAAAAATCAACTGGGAATGCACTAAAATGTTAATAGACCTAATATTTATCTCCTTTTACTTTGCAAAGTTTTTTATAAAAACCAGAATGAGATTTTCAAGACCATTTACATTTAATGTAATGACAGATTGATATGACTGTGTGTTTAAGTCTAGCATCTTGCTGTTTCCTATTTGTCCAAACTGTACTTTGTTCCCTTTCTCCTCATTACCTGCCTTATTTTGGATTAACAGAATTTTTTAGGATTCCATCTCCACCATTACTTGATAAGCTATAATTCCGTTTATTTTTCCTAGTGGTTACTCTTGGTTTTACACTGTATCTTTACATTACCTTTAACTCAGTATGCTTTCCTATAGCAGATAAAGAGCACCTCATATATTATGTAAGAACTTTATAATCATATAGTTCCATTTTTCTCCCATCTTTTTGCCGTTGTCACATATTTTACTTCCACGTTATAAAATCCACAATACATTATTATTTTTATGTTTTAAAAACCAAGTATCTTTTTTTTCCCAAAATGTATGTTTATTTTGAGAGAGAGCAAAAGCAGGGGAGGGACAAAGAATCCCAAGCAAGCTCCGCACCAGCACAAAGCCCACAAGGGGCTCAAATCACAAACCATGAGATCAGACCTGAGCCAAAACCTAAAGTTGAACATTTAACTAAGTGAGCCACCCATGTGCCCCTCAAGTATCTTTTTTAAGCTATTAATTCCAGAACATTTCCATCACTCCACACATAAACACCATACCTGTTAGTAGTCACTTGTCACTTATCTTTTAAAGGAATTAAGAAATAATAAAAATCATTATATTTACCCCCAGATTTACCACTTCCAACGCTTTTCAATCCCTTGTAAAGATCCAGATTTCCATCTTAAATAATTTGCTTTTTGCCTGAATAACTTCCTTTCACATTTCTTGTTCAGGCCTGCTGGCAACAAATACCCTCAGCATGAATTTGTTCAAAAAGTCTTTATTTCACTCCTATTTCTGTATTTTCCAAGATAAGGAATATTAGGCTGACATTTTTTTAAAAGCATTTTAAGGATGTCTCCCAGTTGTCTTTTGATTTGCTAAATTTCTGATAAGAAATCCACTGACATTCTTGTTACCCTACATTATGTGTCTTTTTTCTCTGTCTGCTTTTGAGATTTTGTTCTATCATTGGTGATCAGCAATTTGATTATGATGTACCTTGATGTGGTTTCCTTTGTATATATTCTCCTTGAGATTTGTTGTGCTTCTTTAATCTGTGCGTTTGGAATTTTCATCACATTTGGGAAATTTCTGGTCATTTTTAAATTTTTTTTTTTGTTTTTTATTTATTTTTGAGAGACAGACAGAGACAGCACGATCAGGGGAGGGTCAGAGAGAGAGAGGGAGACCCAGAATCCAAAACAGGCTCCAGGTTCTGAGCTAGATGTCAGCACCGAGCCTGAGGCGGGGCTCGAACCCATGAACCATGAGATCATGACCTGAGCTGAAGCTGGACGCTTAACCGACTGAGCTACCCAGGTGCCCCTCTGGTCATTATTAAAAATGCCTTTTGCTCTCCTTTCTCCTTCTTTTCTGGGCTCCAATACACATACATTAGACTGTTCTTATTCCTGACTACTGTTCCTGTTCAGGAATAGATCACTGATGATCTATTAATTTTCCTCACATTTTCTGTCACATTTGAACAGTTTCTATTGTTACATCTTCAAGTTCACTGATCTGATGTCTCATCTGCTATTAATCTCTTGAGTATATTTTTCACTCCATTTCTATCTCTGGAAGTTATATTGAGGTCTTCATATCTTCCATTTCTCTCCCCATTATGTTAACCATTTCCTCTATCTACCTGAACATATTAGCAATAGCTGTGCCTCGGATAAATCTCATTGGCTATGATACTGCCACTGCGCAAAGCTACCTACCTGAACACATAAAGCATACTTACAAGAACCGTTTTCGGGGCACCTGGGTGGCTCAGTTGGTTAAGCTTCTGACTTCAGCTCAGGTCATAATCTCAGTTGGTGGGTTCAAGCCCTGCACCAGGCTCTGTGCTGACAATTCACAGCCTATAGCTTGCTTCAGATTCTGTCTCTCCCTTTCTCTCTGCCCCCCCTCCCCGCTCACACTCTGTCTCTCAAAAAATGAATAAACATTAAAAAAAAAATAGAACTATTAAAAGAGTTGCTTTAATGACCTTGTTTGTTAATTCCACCATTTCTGGGTTTATGTCCATTTTTAACTTTTCTGATTATTTTCTTTTTAAAAATTTTTTTAATGTATATTTTATTATTGAGACAAGGAGAAACAGCACGAGTGGGGGAGGGCAGAGAGAGAGGGAGAGAGAATCTGAAGCAGGCTCCAGGCTCTGAGCTAGCTGTCAGCACAGAGCCTGATGCGGGGCTCGAACCCACAAACTGTGAGATCATGACCTGAGCTGAAGTCGGTCACTTAACCGACTGAGCCACCCAGGTGCCCCTGATTATTTTCTAATTATAGGTCATATTTTCCTGGTTCTTTGCATGCCAATTTTTTAATTGGATGGCAAGGATATTGTGAATTTTATCTCTGGGGTACTGGATTCTGTTATATTCCTTTTTTTTTTCTTTTAATGTTTTATTTATTTTTGAGACAGAGCATGAACAAGGAGGGGCAAAGAGAGAGGGATGACACAGAATTGGAAGCAGGCTCCAGGTTCTGAGCTGTCAGCACAGAACCCAACGCGGGGCTCGAACCCACGAACGTGAGATCATGGCCTGAGCCGAAGTCGGAGGCTTACCAACTGAGCCATCCAAGCGCCCCTGTTATATTCCTTTAAATAGTGGTTGTCTTTGTTCCAGCATACAATTAAGTTTCTTGGAATCATCTGGATCCTCCAAGGCTTGCTTTTATGCTTTGGTTGGACAGGTCTAGAGCAGCCTTTATTTTAGGGCTAATTTAGCCCTATTACCAAGGCAAGTATCTTTCTGATGCCCTGCATATACTCTGGCTAGTGAGAACACAGACTATTTCCCAGCCTTGTCTGAGTTTCAGCCTACTATTTTCAGTGGAGGTCTTTCTCTGGCTTCAGGTGGTTTCTTCAGTACTCCACCAGAATCAAGGATACACAGCTGCATACATATCTGGAGCTCTCTGGGCAACTTCTCCTCTCATATTGTGCCCCACGAATGATAGCTGCCTTTGCCCCATCAAGCTCCCATCTCTGTCTTCTTAACTCAGTGAAACCACTGGGCTCTACCTGGGTTCCCCTCTCTGCTCTGTAGCCGGAAAACCACCTCCCAACAAGAAATTGGGCCAACCATAGAGCTCAGCAGGTTCATTTCTCTTTTTCCAGTGATCACAGTCTTGTGTTGCCTGTTATCCAGTATCTCTAAATTATCATTTCATATACTAATTTTCTAGATGTTTAAAATAGCAAGGTAAATTCAGTCCCTGATAGTCCATCATTACTGGACTGAATCAACTGCGTAATTGACTCATGTTACTGGACTGAATCAATTGTGTAATTGACTAGTGAGTTCACAATTTCTTATCTAAACTATTCATCCAGCACTCTTTTTTAATATCTAACAATGCTCATGACTCCTTTTTTTCTTGGAATTTGCTCCACTCTTAGTTTGACACTGAACTCTTAATTCTTCTGCTTCTATGATTTCTTATTCTTGAAACACCAAATATAGGTAAATTTTCAAAGTTCTGTCCTTGCCACATTTTCTTCTCCATCTGTGCAGAATCTCACCATGTGTGATTTCAACAACCTTACAATGTCATTTATGACCTCTTGCTGCTGACTCTTAACACAACAGAAGCATCATATGTAACTGGTCTTGGACTTTTTCACTCATGAATAGAATACAAAGAAAAAAAAGCAGAATACAAAATGTAAAATCTCAACTCCATTTTAAAATGTGAGAGTTTATATGTATACTTTCATAACATGTAGCCAAAACAAATCCAGGAGTTAATTCAAATTAAAATGTTAAGAGTGATTATCTGTTTCATGGATAATTTTTTTCTCCTATATACTCTTCTGTATTTTCTACACAGGCACACGTAAACACACACACATAGGCATACACTAAAACTATAATGAGAAATCATTTTCTAAATCCCTACTTCCAGCTCACAGCTTTGGCTGTTTTATAGGCCAGCATCTCAAACCAGCATATTCATTTAAAAACATTTTTTTGATGTTTATATATTATTAAGACAGAGAGAAACAGAGCACGAATGGGGGAGGGGCAGAGAGAAAGGGCGACACAAACTCTGAAGAGAAGTTCCAGGCTCTGAGCTGTCAGCACAGAGCCCGATGCGGGGCTCGAACCCACAAACCGTAAGATCATGACCTGAGCTGAAGTCAGACTGAGCCACTCAGGCACCCCTCAAACCAATATATTCAAAGACTAGTGACATAGCTTCCACCTAGAGTCTGCCTGTCGTTCTCTTTTCTATTTAATGGTACAAAGTCCTCTCATAAATTTCAACTTGTTCCTCTGTCCCCACATCAAATCAACAATCCTGATGGAAATGAGTTTCAATTCATGAGAAACAACATTACTGCAGAAAACTAAACTAATGATCTCAAGCAGCACTGAATAGCTAGAGAATGAAAAATCTTTTTTTTTTCCAGGTCAGAGATGCAGGAGATATCTGCAAAGAGGAAGCAATGCCCTTGGCATAGAACCAGAGGTAAAGAGGCAGACTTTGAGGAGAAGGCCAAAGTTGGACAATAAGCCCAGGGGAAAATCTACTGAGCAGACTGAGAGTCAAGAGGCTGGGGACTTCATGACCGTCTATTCTGGTTGCTACCTACACATGAAAACAAGGAAAAATATGTAGTAAAATAAAACTTTAAATGGCACTATGGTATAAATTTGTTTTGCTGACAAAACTGGCATTAAATGATGGTTGATGTGAAAAATACACAATACCAACTTTTAACATATAATCAACCAGCTCTGAATGATAAGCTCATACCTTTTTTACTTTAATGCTCTTTTAAAATAGGTAATAGGGACGCCTGGTGCTTTAGTCGGTTGAGCGTCTGACTTCAGCTCAGGTCATGATCTCATGGTTTGCGAGCTTGAGCCCCGCGTCAGGCAATGTGGAGCCCGCTTCAGATCCTCTGCCCTCGACTCTCTCTGCACCTCCCCTGCTCACACGCTCTCAAAAGTAAACTTTAAAAAAAATAACAAAAATCGGTAATAAATGAGCAAGGTACAGAATTCAAAGATCACAAAATACGATGTATGAGCCTTGAGGAGATTATGTGAAAGTGAAATAAGTCAGTTACAAAAATACTTACGAATATCGTGAGTCCACTTTTATGAAGTATCTAGGGTAGTCAAATTCAAAATGGGTGATTGCCAGAGGTAAAGAGGAGGAGGAAATAGAAGAGTTGTTTAATGGGTATGAAAAAGTTCTGGTGGCACCTGGTAGCTCAGTTGGTTAAGCATCTGACTCTTGGTTTTGGCTCAGGTCATGATCTCATGGTTTGTGAGTTTGAGCCCCACATCGAACTCTGTGCTGACTGTGTGAAGCCAGCTGGAGATTCTCTCTCTTTCTCAAAATAAATAAACAAAAAAAAATTTTTTTAATTCTGGAGATTGATTATACAATGATGAGAATAAACGTAACAGTACTGAATTGTACACCTGAAATGCTTGATATAGTACATTTTATATTATGCATTTTGCCATTATAAAAATTTTTTTCACTTAAAAATATGAGTATTCAAGGAAAGTATCTCCCCTTTTGTCCCCAAGCCACCAACTTCTCCTCAGAGAGCCAGTATTAATGTTTTTCTATACTTCCAGAAATATTCTATTTATATACTCTTTATGTAAATGACTTAAATATACACCGACACAGAAATATAGTTCATCATTGAACAACACAGGTTTGAACTTTGCAGGTTTAGTTGTGATGAAAAAATTTTTTGATGAATATAGTATACTACTGTTAATGTATTTTCTCTTCCTCTTAAACATTTTTTCTCTAGCTTTATTTATTCTAAGAATACAGTACAGAACACATATAATATACAAAATATGTGTTAATTCACTGTTTTTATTATAAGAAAGTCTTCCAGTTAACAGTAGGCTATTAGCAGCTAAGTTTTGGGGGGAGTCAAGAGATACACACTGGAAATTATAAATTCTGTATGATCCACTAATTCCACTGCCAGGTACTTACCCAATGAAAACACTAGTTTCAAGATATATGCACCCCTATTTACTGCAGTATTATTTACAAGCTAAGAATTGAAGGCAATTTAAGTGCCCACAGATGGATGGATGGATAGAAAAAGAGGCATATATGCACAATGAAATATGACTCAGACATAAAAAAGGATGAAATCTTGCTATTAGTGACAACATGGATGGACCTAGAGAGTATCATGCTAAGTGAAATCAGAGAAAGACAAATATCACAAGATTTCACTTAAAGGTGGAATCTAAAAAATAAAAAATGAACAAAAACAGAAAAATTCTCACAAATACAGAGAACAAACTTGTGGTTGCCAGAGCGAAGGGGGATAAGCAAAACAGGCAAAGGAAATGAAGAGGTGGAAATTTTCAGTTATAAAAAAAAAGTCACAAACAGGGATGAAAAGTATAGCAAAAGGAATGCAGTCCATAATATGACAACAATGTTGCACGGGGACAGAGTGTAACTGCATGCATAGAATTGTGGATTCATTATTTGGTACACCTGAAATGTGTCGACTAGACTTCAATCTTAAAACCTGCAAACCGGACTACACAGGTGGTCAGTGTTCCTAAGCCCGTGTTGTTCAAGGGTCAGCTGTATTAGCATATTACATAATCATTCATGCACCTCTCTTGGTCTTTTTAAAATATCTTAAGAGATGTTTCTAAATTAGTTCACAAAGAACTTCCTTGCACTTTCTAAGAGCTGCTACTAATTCACTATATGACAAGACCATTAATTATTTTTACCAGTTTCCCACTGACAGGTAAGTAGGCTTTGTCCAAACTTTTATTATTATGAGCGTGGCAATGAATGTCTTCAGACTACTTAACCGCCACAGACAGGAGTGTGTATGTATATGCACGTGTGTGTTCACAAGCACAGAGAACGGCTTAAAAAAAAAGGTATGTGCATTCTTTATGACTGGGCATATACATGCTATTTTATTTACAAGTTGTTACTGAATTACAGCATACATTCGGAAAAGTACACAAATGCTGAGTTTATAGCAAGATGAATTTTCCCAATGTAAGCACAACTGTGTAACCAGGACCCACACTAAGATACGGAATACTACAAGCCTCCAAAAGCCTGTCTTGTGTTCCTTTCCAGTGAGGGAACACTACCCTGACTTCTAACATCATAGATTAATTTTGTCTGTTCTGGAACTTGTGTTTTTGTGTCTGGCTCTTTCACTCATCATGATGGTTGAAGAGCCATCTATTTCTGTGTGTAAATTGTAACTCATTCATTCTTGTTCTCTGTAATATGCTATTGTGTACACACATCATAATTTATTTATCTTTACTCCTACTGAAGTACATACATTTTTAATTTTAATGGATATTATCAAACTGCTCTTCAGAGTTTAGGATCCTACCATTACTATATGGAACTTGATGTACTTCTCTACATCTTAACCAAGTTAATCAAAAATTTTTATTGGCCAATCATTAAAACATTAAATATGTTTTCAATATACTTTCAATTTGCTTTTCTCTTATTATGGCTGAAATTTCCTGCTTAAGAACTATTTGTGCTTATTTTCAGCTGTCTTTTTAAAGTTTATTTATTTTGAAAGAGAAAAGAAGGAGAGAGAGAATCCAAACAGGCTCCACACTGTCAGCACAGAGCCCAATGCAGGGCTCAAACTCAAGAACCATGAGATTGGGACCTGAGCTGAAATCAAGAGTTGGATGCTTAACTGACTGAGCCACCCAGGTGCCCCTATTTTCAACTGTCTTCAAATGTCCTGTGCCCACCTGTCTTATTGAGTTGTTGGTCTTTCCTGTATTTATTTAAAAGGACTCTTGGGGCACCTGGGTGGCTCAGTCAGTTGGGGTTCTGACTTCGCTCAGTTCATAATCTCACAATTTGTAGGTTCAAGCCCTGTGTCAGGCTCTGTGCTGACAGCTCAGAGCCTGGAGCCCCCTTCGGATTCTGTGTCTCCCTCTCACTCTGCTTCTCCTCTGCTGGTGCTCTCTCTCTCTCTCTCAAAAATAAATAAAAACATTAAAAAAAATAATAAAATGATAAATAAAAGGACTCCTGTCTTTTCCTTAAAGGAGATTAGCTACTTGAAAATGATGCATGGCAAATATTTTTTCCCAGTTTATCTCTCGTGTTCCAACTTCGTTTATGCTAGTTTTTGCCATGCATAGGTTTCTGTCTGTCTTTATAGAAATTCATCAACTTTTTTTCTTATGGTTTCTGAGATTTTATAAAACTTAGAGCAACTGGAACTCTCATATGTTGCTGGCGGGAATGTAACCTGGTACACTCGCTGAGGAAAACAGTTTGGCAATATATACTAAAATTAAACATATATGTAGCCTATGAACCATCAGCTCCACTCAATTCTAAGAACAAATGAGTAGTTAACACCCACCAAACACAAGAATGTTATAAGCAGTTTTATTCATTTTAGGAAAAAAAAAGTTTTGTTTTATTGATGATAAAGTGTGGCGTATTAACACACTACAACAATAAAAAAAACTGCTACATGCAACATAAACAAATCTCATGGATCTAATGTTAAACAAAAACAAGCTAGACACAAAAGAGGACTTAATATATTGATTTATTTAAAGATTTAAAACAGGCATAACTAATCGATAGATAGAGGCCTGAAAAGTGGTTCCCGCTGAGTGGGGTGGCATTGACTAGGAGGCAAATATAAGGGAAATTTGGGGGTGCTAGAGTCTTTCCTCAGCTAGGTGATAGGTCTTACGTGTACAGATAGATAAAAATTATTGGTCCTTAAAATATGTGTACTTTCCTATCTGTGAGTTGTAGCTCAATAAAGTTTTTCTTGTTTGAAGTGAGATGGCAAACTAGCTCTCTGTTTCCTCAAATGGCTGACCCAATGCTACTTCTGGAAGAGTTCGCAGTTTTCATCTTCATCATCTGCAACATTTCTATAAATGAGGTCACGGCGCTACTCTCAGCTCTGTTCCAGGGAGAACCTACCTCCTCTGGCACTCTTAATCATTTTAGCTTTACCACTGACTTGAACAGCACTAATTCCCTTTCATAAATTATTGGTTTCCATATTTTTAATAAAAACCTCCATTTTTGTTCTTTCATATAAACTTTAGAATCATGTTTTTAAAAGCCTGTCAAAATATTAACTGAGATTACACTGAATTTACAAATTATGTTTGATCAACTCCAAAATACCTCCAATGTAAAATGCACAATTTTATGCAGCCCTAAAAAAAGGACATTGCCACCCTGATATTAATGCTGCCTTGTGACTGAGGATTTTTCTCTTAGGCCTATTAAAACAGCTCTTTTAGCATATGCATATGAACTGTGCTTATAATGAAAGGAAAATAAGTAAAATAAATTGGTTAAGATGTTCATAAATAAAACTTCTTCAACACTACCACATGGACAGAAGTGACTGGAAGGTATCCTCAATTTTAAGGCATATCTCAATTTTATTTTATTACATGTATTTATTTTTGAGAGACAGAGTGAGACAGACCACGAGCAGGGGAAGGGCAGGGAGAGAGAGGGAGACACAAAATACGAAGCAGGCTCCAGGCTCTGAGCCGTCAGCAGAGCCTGACACGGGGCTCAAACCCATGAACTGTAAGATCATGACCTGACCCAAAGTCGGACGCTTAACCAACTGAGCCACCCAGGTACTCCAAAGCATATCTCAATTTCAGAAGTGACAAAACACAGAAGTGTATTTAGCGATATGCAATATGATAGTCTAGAGGGGAAAATGTCATCTTTCCAATATGACAGTTATCCTATCCAAGAACAAGTTGTTCAGCATTTATTCAATTTTATGTCCCTCAGTAAAGTTTCACATTTTTCAGAGATATCCTTTGTCTTGTTAAATTTCTTTTCAATGTATTCTGATACAGACTTTTTTACTTTGAAAATCCTGTTCAAAAGATGTGCAAAACCTCTGTTTAGAAATCTACAGACATTACTGAGAAAAACTTGTAGACCAAAACACATGGAGAGACAATGTTCATGACCTGGAAGACTCAACTGTGTAAAGATTTCAATTATCCCTAAACTTATTCAATGCCAATTCCAATCAAAATCCTAAAAAATATTCTTGTGGAACCTTACAAGCTCATTCTAAAATGTATACACGAATGCAATAGACCAAAAATAACCAAGACTTATTATCTACTGTTTATCAGGATTTGTAAAACTACGCAATAATTCTCAAACTTGAGATTCTAAAGAGCTTCAGTTTATGTGATTTTATCTACTATATGTATCACATTTGAAAATAAAACAGAAAACTGAAATATTTGTTCATTTAAAAATAAAAAGAAACCCATTACATATTAACAGAATATGTAGAAATAATTCTTTATTTCTTTATTCTTTGGAAAAATCACTGTTTTCCAAAACAAAAACTTAGTGAGGAGTCATATCTGGCTTAAAAGGAGACAGCTGGATTCTCATACCTGCTTTTGTATTCAATCTGTTTCAATACCATATGTCACACAGCCTCTAGAAAACCTACTATACACTCATGAGAGAATGAGGGTAAATAATATCTTATTATTACTGAAAATAGTTTTGACCTCAAAGACTCTATCGGCCCAGGAGAACTGAAAGGGACCCACATGGCCCCAGGAAAGCTACTGAAATAGAGTAGTTAAGACAGTGGCACGCTGGTGCAAGCACAAACAGAAGAATGGAACAGAAGAGCCCAGACAATTCCTTAAAAATACAGTCACCTGATTTATGAAAAAAATGACTCTACAGAGCAAGGGAGAATGATCTTAAACCGGTGCCACAATATTAACTGAATAGTCATATAGGAAAAAATGAAACTGACCCCCATATCAGACCATTCAAAAAATTCCACATAGATAGTTGATCTAATGGTGAAAGACAAAATGTAAGAGAAAATATCTTCATTGAGAATATCTTCAACATCAGGATATAAAAAGCTGATTATAAAGGAGGTTAACTATGTTAAAATTAATAATTATTTTAATCAAAACATACTTCTAAGAAAATAAAAAGACAAAGCAAGCCAGAGTGGAAAAGAGTATCTGCAACGCAGATTATCTAAAAAACTATATATGTATACACATATTTTACAATACACCGACATATACAGACACACGTACATATACATACATATAGATCTTAAAATGTCTTAAAATGAATAAGACAGAAAAAGAACCCCAGGTAGAAAAATGGGCAACAGACTTTAATGAGACTTTAATGAGTCTTTCAAAGAGAAGATCTCTAAATGGCCAATAAACATAGGAAAGGCTGCTCAGCCCCATTAGTAATTAGGGAAATGCAAATTAAAACCAAATCACAGTGTTAAATGGAACAACCACTTTGGGAAACTGGTCTATAGTTTCTAACAAAATGAAATACCTATCCTATGACCCAAAAATCCATTCCTCAATATATACCCCAGAGAAATGAGTGTGTGTGTGTGTGTGTGTGTGTGTGTGTGTGTGTGTGTGTAAAATCATACAATGGCACTAAGCAATTAAAAAAAAGAATAAATGATAAAACCCAACAACTTGGATGAACTGCAAACAAAATTTACTAAGCTGGACAAAAGAAGCCAGACACAAGAAAGTACATATTGTTATGAGTCCATTTACATGAAGTTCAAGAATAGGAAAAGCAAATTTACAGTGACAGAAATCAAAACAGTATTGTCAGAATAACGGCTTCTGACTGAAAAGGAGCATGAGAGAACTTTCTGAGATTTGTAGGAATGTTCTTCTGAGTAATGGACATGCAAAAAAATTTTCAAGCTGTACGTTTAAGATTTTTGCATTTTACTGTATTTGAAATACACCTCAATAACCCACAAAAATCCATTACACATATACCAGAACAGTTAATAAAATTTAATAGATAATTCCAACACCTGACAAACAGGTGGAATAACAGGAAATCTCATATATTGTTGGTAGGAATCTAACTTATTGCAATCACTTTGGAAAGCAGTTTGGCATTACCAACTCAAGTTGAAGATACACAAAAATGTTCATAGAAATATTATTTGTAATTGCTGCAAATTGAAAACAATTTAAATGTCCATCCAAAAATAGAATGAATAAGTCAATTATGATTTATCTGTATACCAGAATAGTCAGCAATGACACATAAACTCTAGCTCTAAAACAAGGATGAATCTCACAAAATAACATTGAGTGAAAGCAGCCAGAATAAAGAATACAACTAAGCAGTTCCATTTAAGTGGAACCACTTACAAAGTTCAAAACGCAGGAAAAACTAAACCAAGTTTAGATGCAACCTTAGGAAGAAAAGAAAGTATCATAAAAGTCAGGACAGAAGTTAGTTACTCTTGAGAAGGAGGAAGCGTATATTTGATAAGGAGGGGGTTAAAGGAGGGCCTTCTGAAGACGGTAGTCTATTTGATGACCTGAATGTTTGTTGATTTTTACATCAAAAAACATGCACAGCTCAATGACTCTTCCATATGTATGTTACAAACCAGAACAAAAAAGGTTAAAAAAAAAAAAAATCAATGGGACCTGGTGATTGGATTTGGTCGGGAAGGGGAGGATGAAGAAACAACCAAGGATAACTCCCAGGTTTCTGACTTGCACAACTGCTCAGGTGGTGATGCCTTCACTGGGATCAGAAACAGCATTTTCAGGGTAAGAATATTAATAAAATCTTGGACATGTTAAATTTATAGTACTTTGGAGACCTCTAAGTAGGGATGTCCAGCAGGCAATTAGATAGGCAGATCTAGAGTTCAAAGGAGAGCGATAAATTTCAAGGCTATGGATGTAACTTTACAGGCTAGAGACATAAATTTTAAGTTCATCGGTGATTGATGCCATGAACGTGGACAGGACTGTTTGGAAAAAGAAGGCTCACAAGAGGGTAGGGCTCATTCCTCGCAAACCAATATTTAATGGGCAGTTACAGGAAGATAAGCCAGTAAAGAAAGCTGAGAAGGAACCAAGTGGTAGGAGGAAAATCAAGAACACGTCATGAACCATTAAGCAAGGGAAGAGAACGTCTCATGAGTAATAAGTCACCCACTGCAGGCCGATGCATACACTTAAGAGAGAATATGGCTGTGTGCAACACTCAGCAAGCCTGTTTTTACTCCACCTCTTTCCGGTTGATTTGACACAAGCAACAACCCAAGAGAAAAACCAATGCTTCTAAGAATGGCTGAAAGTTTCTGTGTTATTTTAAGAAATGAGCAATCAGGGCGCCTGGGTGGCTCAGTCGGTTAAGCCTCCGACTTCGGCTCAGGTCAGATCTCACATTCGTGGGTTCGAGCCCCGCGTCAGGCTCTGGGCTGACAGCTAGCTCAGAACCTGGAGCCTGCTTCCGGTTCTGTGTCTCCTTCTCTCTCTGACCCTCCCCTTCTCGTGCTCTGTCTCTCTCTGTATCAAAAATAAATAAAACATTAAAAAATTAAAAAAAAAAAAAGAAATGAGCAATCAAGGCCCCTCTCACTGTTCTTTGTCCCTGATTCTCGAGGAGGGGGGGGGGAGGAGGAGGAGGAGGAGGACAGATTTGAGAGCACTGATTGGGTCTGTGTGATACTGGGTAGAATTGCCATTAAAAGGTCAGCACACGAGTACAGGCTCACTTTTCTGCTTCTTCCACATGACTGAAGTGGTATGAGAAAGCCCTCAAGAGGTTTCTCTTCGCTAAGTGAGAGCCAGGGCCAGACCTACTACTTGGGCAGAAAGGGCCCAAGGCGCAAGGCCAAGGCCAGATCAGCAGTCAGCCAAAGCAAATGTGTGCTCTGGTTACATGGCCCTGAGCACTGATAGGAATGAGTTAGAGCAGGCTTTGCTCACATCACAAAGGAAAAATCTAGTCATGTTTGAGAACTGGGGAGAAGAAAGGGGTCCATCTCACAGCCTGTTTTAGTTTGAAACAATTTAAGCTTAACTGGATTTTTTTTTTTTTAAAAAAAGCATTTCCACATGAACCCAGCTTGGGCTCATTACATTCTTTGGTCTTAGGAGTTTGGTACCCAAGTCTTGGTTAAGAATAAATGCAAAGTTTTCATTTGTAAGTACAAATAATTAATATAAATTTCTTCTTTGGGGTGCCAATACACTTGAAGATAGTGGGGCTAGACTAGAAAAAATTGTTCCTGGGATCCCTGACCAAATACCATCATAAAATTTCTCAGTTTATAGTACCACATAAATCACATACAAAACAAGACCACAATGGGCATCTAAGTTAAAATGATAACAGATTAGTAACTCCAGAATAAATAGATATAGTATGTTCTTTGACGGGAAGATTTGAGTAAAGGTTGACTCATTTAAAGATTAAGTACAATGCTAATCAAAATCTCACTGGGATGTTTTTTAGAGCTCATCAAAATAAATTCTAAAATTCATGTGAAATGGTAAATACATGAGAATAGCCAAGACATTTTTGAAAATGGGCATATCTGCCCTATCAGATATCAAATTACTATTTAAAGCCACAGGGCAGAGGGGGACTGTAGCAATGAAAATGTGTGGAAACACAGACAACATGTCACTAGAACAGGGCTGAGAATCCAGAAAGAGGCCTTATAAAATAAGAGGAAATTCTTGTGGCATTTCAAATATAGTCAAGTCAAGAAACTGGAATTAGGCAAAAGTCTATCAATTTATAGAAAAAAGAGCCCTACCTCACACCACACACAAAAGTAAATTCAACTCAAACTAAAGAAACTAAATATGAAAAAAAAATCAAATATATAAAAGTTAAAAAAAAAAAAAAAAGAACCTTGGGATGCCAGAGACTTTGCTAAGCAAGATTAATAAAAGAAAACAACATGTTTTAAAATAACAGCTGCATTTTATGAACACTTACTTTTGTGCCAGATGCTGTACTAAGACTGTTTATAGATTCTGGTGCATTAGTATACTTCATGTTCACAATAATCCTGAGTGAGACACTACTGTTACCCTCATTCTATAAAGAGAAAACTGAGATAAAAGAGAGATCAAGTTATGCAGCCAAGATTTCAACCCAGGTACTCTTGCTCTACAGAAGTCTGTGATCTTAACTTCTGGCACAATGCACAAGCAGAAATAAGTCAAACTTCTAAAACAGAGTTAGCTGAGTATACTCCACCTTAATTCATATTTTGTCATGGATCTTCCACTATTTTACTTCTCAAATACAATGACTTTTTTTTTTTTTTGACAGAGAGAGAGACAGTACAAGCAGGGAGAGACAGAAGAGACAGAGATGCACAGAATCTGAAGCAGGCTCCAGCTTCTGAGTTGTCAGTGCAGACCCAACGCAGGTCTCAAACTCACGAACTCTGAGAACAGGACCTGAGGCGAAGTGGGACGCATACCTGACTGGCCCACCCAGACGCTCCTCAATGACTAGTTTTTAAAAAGTCAATAGTCACACAACAGTGACAATAGCATCCTTGAAATTCCCCTAAATTATAGAGGCTCATAACAAAAGCAACTTTATAGCTTATGATTTAATGGCTTTAAAAATTCTTAGTAAAAGAATTTTTTTCCCAAATGAAATTTTATGTAGATCTGTAATGAGAAACAGATTAAAGCAGTATTTCATTCTATCATTGTATTTTATTTTTTAAAGCATTTACAACTTTCCTTGTGTGTGTGTGTGTGTTTTATTTTATTTATTTATTTTAAATATGCTCCACACCCAAGAAGGGGCTTGAACTCACAACCCTAAGGATCAAGAGTCTGATGCTCTACTGACTGAGGCAGTCAGGCAACCCCTTATCAGTATATTTTAAAAGCTTCTAACATTTACAATAAAGGTATTCTAATTAACACAACTTTAAATTATGGATGACTGGGGCAGTCAGACTTGTTCTGTTTTGATTGCACGGTATCAAGAAAAGCCTGATCCAAAGAGATTAGCAGTTGCAAATGATAAAGAGTTGTTTTGTTGTTTTTTAATAGTACATTAAAGCTATCTAAGGATTTTATTATACCCGTCCAGAAGTCTAAGTAGAAGAATATTCCTAAATTAAATCTCTAATAATTAATCTTAAAATATGTAACAATCATGACACATTTTGCATAAAGCACCCCATGTAATAGCATAAGGCAATGAGTTCCATAACAGTGAATTTGCTGATATAATTTTACATGAGCAAACAAGCACTGGCCTGAGTTTTTAAAGTACCAATATAGAGCTATAATTCTTCTTATCAATAGTATTTTTCAGAATTCAAATATATACACGAAGAAAGTAAGAAACTCTATTATAAATATTGTTACCCTGACTGGTGGTGTTATGGATAATTTTAATTTTAATTTTTTAAACTTTATTTATCTTAAGAGAGAGAGAGTGCACAAGCAGGGGAGAGGCAGAGACAGAGAGGATCCCAAACAGGCTCCGCACCAGCAGCACAGAACACAACACAGGCCAACACCCCGAACCATGAGATCATGACTTGACCCAAAATCAAGTCAGAAACTTAACCAACTGAGCCACCCAAGCGCCCTGGGATAATTTTAATTTTGTCTCTTTGTTTATTTTCCCTCAAATATTCTAAATATGTTACCCTCCCCCCCTTTTTTTTTTACTTTTTATCTCAAAATAACTATAAGTCACAGGAATTTGCACAGGATGGTTCCCAGAACACTTTACCAAACCTCCCCCAAAGGTTAGTATCTTGCATAACTATAGTACAATATCACAATGAGAAGACCAATCTTTTTTTTTTTTTTTTTTTTTTAAAGAGAGGGAACAAGCAGGGGACAGGCAGAAAGAGAAGGGTCAGAGGATCAAAAGCGGGCTCCAGGCTGACAGCAGAGAGTCCAACACAGGACCCGAACCCACAAACCTCAAGATCATGACCTGAGCCAGAGTCCGACATTCAACCGGCTGACATTCAACCGGCCACCCAGGTGCCCCCCAGGAAACTAATCTTGGTACATTCTAGAGTTTACTGAGATTTCACTTGTATTACCTGCATGTGTGTGTGTGTGTCTCTCTCTCTCTCTGCAATTACATCACTTTTGTAGCTTTGTGTAACCACAACTGAAATATAGAACTGTTCCTTCCCCACAAGGCTCCCTCAAGCTACCTGCCTTAACCAAACCCCCTGCTCCCACTCTGAACTCCGTGGCAACTACTAATCTGTTCTCCATCACTATAATTTTGCTATTTCAATAATGCTACATAAATGCATCATACAGTATGCAACTATTTAAGATTGCACTTTTTTCACCTCGCATAAGTATCCTGTGAGATAACCTGGCAGTATAAATGAGTGTTAAAAATTTAGCATGTTATACATTCGAGTGTATATAAATGTTTATAATGTTTTAAAGTTTAACATGTTAAAATGTGAATCAAATGCTTATGAAATCCCTGTTGTACCACCACATAACTAAGAGTTGGGGGGACAAATTTTGAAAACGAATCATCTAATAGCAATCTAGTGGAACTGAATACAAAACTATATAGAAGAGAAACCCAAGGCTCAGTGCCTATAAGTTTCGTCCATGTTTACAAGAACACATGGTTTATAAGAATGCCGGGTTTTGCATTTTTCTGGACAAGCTCTAGATTCCAGTCCTTTCCCAACCAAGGTGGGTATATGGCCACTTGCTAGTGCCCCAAATGGCCTCTCTTTTCTGCCTTTCCTCATACTGTCCTCTAGAGTCTTCCAAATCATCAAGGAAATGAATTCCTGTTAAAATCCAACTTCTGTATGGTGATTTAGCCAGCACCACACCCCAGGACCAATTCTCCGGAATCCAGGTACAGTAGATCCATGACTCAACATCTCTGTCAGAAAGGGCTACCCCACCCTACTACAAATTCAAAGTCACATTTTCCCCTCCCTGCCTCCAGTGCCTAGATGCCCTTTATCTCCCTTTCCTCGGCAATTACGTTGAAGTGTTCCTGGTAGCTCACTCTACTGCATACCTGTTCTCTAAGTGTGGCAAACCTCTTATCTTCACGAGTTTAGGATTAAAAGGCAAACACTGCAGAAACTTACTTCTTATAGACCATGCCTTCAGAGTATGGCCTTACTTTCCCAAAAAGATTGCTCTCAAAAAGTAAAAGCTATAATACAAACTCCAGGCATTTTTGGCATACAGATGTAAAAAAATAAATAAAAATAAAAATAAAAATGACACCAATGTTAGCATAGTTTAAAAAATTTGGCTGACATGGCCATCACTCCATCAATATTAGATAACTCAATCTAATACTGAGACAGACTGCTTGGGTTACAATCAGGCCTCTGCCATCGGATTATCTAAATCAAGTTTCATTTATAGTTTGTGTGCCTCAGTTTTCTCATCTGTATAATGGTGATAAAAGCACCTCATAGGACTGTTAGAAGAATTAAATAATTTAAGTAAAACATTGAGAACACTGCTTAACTCACAGTATTATCTAAAGTTTTCACAATTATCTCTAACACGTGGCAGTCTGGTCACCCTTTGTGGATATGTCTCTTTTCCTCTTGTCCTCTAAGTTTGTACTGCTTCTGAAATTTCCATACCAAGAAACAGCAGTAACATAAGAACCTGTATTTTATTTATTAGGTTCATATCAATTAGTCAAAACGAACTACTAGAATGTAAAATTTACATACTACTAGCATGTAAAATTTTCTTTCACATACTAGCAATTATTAACATTGCAACAAATATGAATGTAAGCACTTAAAATATGTGATGGAAAGAAAGAATGCTAGCCAAAAGTAAAGTACACATCAGAATATATAATATGGTAATTTGTGTTTAAAAATGGGAAGAATAATATGGTCATATTTATGCTTGTATATGCATAAAACGGCTCTGGAAAGTTTCACAGCTGCCGATGGAGAAGGAGAACCACATGTCTGGGTGACAGGGTTATGAAGATGATTTACCATATATGCTTCAGTATCTTTGAATCTGAAGTACCAAATGCATTATCTATACAAGAATTTAACTGGGGGGAAAATGTAGGCAGGGCTCCTAAACAAATATTCTGGAAGCCAGGCTTCTCGTCCCAATCCGCCATAACCATGTGCCCTGGGCAAGCTGCTTAGCCTCTGAGTCTGGGGGACAAAGCGAGGAGCACCAAAGACTTCTCGAATCTATTCTAAAAACGTAAGATCTCAGGGTGCCCGGCTGAGTGAGTCACTAGCACATGTGACTCTTGATCTCAGGATCATGAGTTCAAACCCCACACTGAGCAGGAGAGCCTACTTTAAAAAAAAAAAAAAAAAAAAGTAAGATTTCAACAAAAGGGGTAGTGAGTAAATGACACTACTTTTTTTTTTTTGCCATGAGAAATACTAATCCAACATTTTGCAAAAGAAGGCAACTTTTTGAGGAGTTTATGGCTTTCAAATACTATTTTACAGCTTTTAAAAATGTAGAATTGTCAAGCCTATTAATTTTTAAGGATAATGTATTATTCTTAACAAAAAAAACCACGTTTCTTGGAAGGGGGTCTAACGTAACTTGCAGAAAAATACCTATAAAGAATATTCTGCACATCATATTGTTCCTCTTGCCACACTTCTGAAATTGTTTTAAATTTACTGCAAGTCTTTATACTTATGCTTGGAGTGAGCAATAAAGTAAAATAATTTACATTTAAAATACATAAATGACTATATCTTAAACAAAAAACCTACATTACTTAAAAGCATTTATTATCAGATACTGCAAAAAAAAATAAAAAATAAAAAAGGTAACATCTCCAATCAATGGCAACAGTCATAAATGAGTGCATAATTTATTCCAGGTACCATCCAGGTATTTATTCCTCATAATCCCAATGGTAGGTTAATCCCACCATTCTCTGGCAAAGCAGGTTTTAACAACCCCATTTAATAGAAGTAGCAATGGGGGCTCCCTGAAGATAAGTGACCAGCTTGAGGCCAGAGTCTAACAAGCAGCAGAGCTAGGAGCCCCCCCAGAATCTTTGGATCTGAGCTTTGCACAAAACAGGGGCTATTTAATGTTGGCTGCAAGGCTGGTGCAGGTTTGCAACAGATTTTTTGCTGATTTACATAAAAATGAGGAAAAATAATGAGAGCAAACTTTTTAATAAAGCTAAATGATTCAATTTCATTTCATTTCATTTTAGAGAGAGACAGTGCAAGTGCACTGGGAGGGGGCAAAGGGAGAGAGAGAATCTGAAGCAGGCTCAGGCCCAACATAGAGCTCGATCTCATGACCCTGGGATCATGACCTGAGTTGAAATCAAGAGTGAATACTCAACCAACAGAGCCACCCGAAGCTCAATTTAGAGATCTTTTATTCTGAAATTCTGTCCTCTCAAATTATGAGTTAAATATCCTTTTTAAAAATGAAATGATGGTAAAAGTGGCTAGTGATATGTTGCTGTTTTTATTGGCTTCACCTCGCAAAACAAAAAAACCCAAAAAATCGGTAACTTCCACTGCACCCAATTTGGGAGAGGGGGAAGGATAATTTCTTTTAAAAAAAATTCTAAGTTTATTTATTTTGGAAGAGATAGAGATAGCGCGAGTAGGGGAGAGACAAAGAATCCCAAGCAGTCTCCGTGCTGCCAGCACAGAGCCCCATGTGGAGCTTGAACCCACGAAATCTAGAGATCATGACCTGAGCCAAAACCAAGAGTCGGACGCCCAACCAACTGAGCCACCTAGATGTCCCTCTTCTTTTTTTTTTTTATTTTTACTTGAGAAAGAGAGTACTCTGAGGTGAGGGGGTAGAGGGAGAGAGAGAGGGAGAGAGGGGGAGGAGAGAGAGGGAGAGAGGGGAGGAGAGAGAGAGAATCTTAAGCAGGCTCCATGATCAGCACAAAGCCTGATGCAGGGCTTGATCCCATGACCCTGAGGTCATGACCCAAGATAAAATCAAAAGTCAGATGCTCAACCGACTGAACCATCCAGGTGCCCCAATAATTTCTTTTGGAATCCAAAGTCTGAAACTATTCCCTTAAGACAATGATGCCTTCCTAAATACTAGAGGACTTTACAAACACACACACACCCCTACCTAAAATTCTCTCTTTGATCTCTATTCTGTTTGGATTAAGATACTGAAAGATTGAGAAATGAGAACAAAGTGGTTTTAGCAATCCAAAGTCACATGAGTTAACTTGAGGGTGGGGGGGGCTTTCCTTAGGATTCTTTTCATCAGGTAACTTTTCTCATCTTTTATCTGCAATTTGACTCACTCTAACATGGGCTCAGACTTCCTTTTCCTAAAACAGTCACATTTTTAATACTTCTGGCAAGTGGTAATCAATACTTAAGTCAAATAAAAAGAATTACTTGAGGTCTCCAATAATACAATTTTATTTAAAGCCTCTCTGAAGAAATTAAAACTTTTAACGGTGTTTATTCTATCTACATCCAAAAAAAATTTGTTTGGTCGACAAATCACACTCAAGCCACTTTAACTTCCGAACTTCTGTACCTCCATTAAATACACACACATACATATACATATATATGGTGTGTATATGTATATATATGTATACATAATTTTGAAAGCAGTTTATAAATAGAATGATCAAACTAGATAAATTTCTTGAAAATAATTTTATTGTATATAAGGCAAGTAAGCTATTTATTCCTTTTGTTAGCCATGTTTTATTTCTTACCTACTCTCCCCAAGCAAGCATCAAATTTAAAATCTTTTATGTAACTAAAAGTTAGTTGCAGTCACAACATTAAATTCACATTTAAAACTCCAGATTTAGGGCGCCTGGGTGGCTCAGTTGGTTAAGCACCGACTTCAGCTCAGGTCATGATCTCACAGTTTCTGAGTATGAGCCCCACGTCCGGCTCTGTGCTGACAGCTCAGAGCCTGGAGCCTGCTTCCGATTCTGTGCCCCACTCTTCTCTACTCGTCTCTTCTCTACTCTTCTCTCTCTCTCTCTCTCTCAAAAACAAATAAAAACATTTAAAAAAATGTTTTTAACTCCAGTTTTGAGATTCAGTTTTTAGTCTTACTTATATATACTTAGTATACTTACATATACTTTTACTATTCTACTTGATGTTATTTATATTACTTTATGGTGCTTTATTAAAAATTTTTAAAAGAGCACAAAAACCTAGATCTTATAGGATATGTAAGTGAAAATACTTAGAGTCTATATGTATTACATGGTTCAAAACATGCTTTCTCAAAGGAAAATCAATTTTAAGAACTTAACCATACAGTGTGGATAACATAAAGCACTCTATGCCCACATGTTAAAAGGCCCAGTTAAAGTTATTATAGACTACAGTGTTTTCAAAATCTAAAACCGGTAATAATTCTGCCTAAACTCTATGCTAATCTAATATCAAAAGTTATTTATATTTCTTCTTTTTAAAAATTACTTGAAATATACTGCTGGATAGTCTTTTCACTATGTATTTAGTTAACTCTGGTGTAAGCTACTTTTAAGTGTAAAAGTCCTTTTCAATGGAAGTGAAAATAACATAAAAATGTTTGCATAAAATACACTCAGTGGCTCTCAAAGGGATACTGAGTCTATCAAGACTATTAACTTGGTTCAAAATACCCAATCAAAAATGTTAGCTTTTTGTCACACTGATATATTTTAACAGTTAACTAATATCTACATGTTAAACACATTGTGTTTAATGTAGCAATAATGATGACTATTTTCCCCACTAAAGCAACAGGATTTTAAGGGCAAACGAGATAGAGCTGTGTAAGTGGAAAAGACTGGCAGCCTGCAGTTTGTAAATAGTAACAAGACAAACTCCAATGCTTGCCTCTTCATGTAATCACCAATATGTAGGTCAAAATAAAACTAGTGAGCTATATATTACCATCTACCTAGCAATTACAGATCAACAGGAGGGCAAGAAACTGCTCAAATATGACTACTGTTAAGAAATGCAAATACTAAACATCGTAAGTCTTTATAAAAAATTGTAACCTATCAATTTTGAAAGCATGTTTTCACTTTTGCTTACTTTTAATGAACCTTCCTCACTAATTAAAAAAAAAAAAAGGCAGCCACTTTAAGATGTAAATTCTTCTTTTTTTTCCCCAAAGTAACTTGCTTTGGAAAATCTAATGCAGAAAATGAAATAAAACAGATAACTCACTACAACATTTTAAAAACCCTAAAGTTATCACACACAAAAAAATCCCTCCACTTAGACAAGGCGTGTATTTTTAATCGTCTATGGGCATCCCATTATACTAATCAACAACGTTTAGAAGTCACCAAATGCCCCAAACATTACCACTTCACATGACATACTCCCTTTTACTCAAATGAAGCTTAAACTAGACTCAAACTCAGGCCAATTCCCCCCTCTCAGCCACACTGAAATACACGAAGGGGACTCCAAGAAATCAGATATGCTAAGTGCCGGTATCTCCTTCCAGAGTAGGGTCAAATTCGTGTTTGCCTGCAAATGTCATCGTCTCAAGAAGTCTGCAAATTCTCATTAGCGCTATAGAGTACAAAGAGGCCTGACCACAGAAACACCTGTCCTAGCACCAAGAAGACAGTGGGAAACGCAACCCCACAAGTCCACGCCGGCCGCACAGCCTCCGGCTGCAGCGAGCCGGGACGAGGGGTGGACACTGACCTCACCGCTCCCTCGGCGGGGTCCCACACTCCCGACCCGCCTTCCCCGGCCAGAACCAGGAAATCTGTCAAGCCGGCCGGGACCCACCCTCCGCGAACCCCTCTCGCTCCTTCCCAGCCCGGCCCCAGACTGCCCAACTGCTCCCGGTCCGCTCCGGCCTCCCGGCTGCACTCTGCCACCTCATCCCTCCTCGCCGGTCTCGCGGCCCCGCCACCTCCACCCCGGGAGCCTGGACTCGGGCCGCCCCCCGGGCCGGAGCCTCCGGCCGCCGCCCCCGACCAGGTTCGCGGCACCGTCGGTCCCTCCGCGGCCCGGTTCCCGCCGCCCCCCAGGCCCGAGCTCCCGCCGCGCGCTCCCCACCCCCAGCCTCCGCCCTCACCCCGCTCGGCCGCTCCCGGCCCGCTCCCCCCAACCGGGCTACCTGGAGGCAAGGGCGGCGGAGCACTTCACCCAGGGCCCTAGGTCGCAGAGGGCCCGGTGCTCAGGGTCCCGCTCCTTCTCCCGCTCCACGTGGTAGGCGTAGATGGAGAGCAGGATCCCGGCGGCGCACACTGCATACCGGGCCACCCGCTCCCACCGCGGCACCGACACTCTCAGCAGGACGGGCGCCGCCATCTTCCCCCCTCCGCCGCCGCCGCCGCCGCCTCCTTCGCCGCCGCCGCCGCCTCCCTCCGCCTCCACCTCAGCCGCCGCCGCCCGTCGGGGCCCGACCCAGCCGCCGCCGCTACCACCACCGCCTCCGCCGCCGCCGCCACAGCCGCCGCCGCCGCCGCGCCCCATTGGCTCGACCGCCTCCTCTGGGCCCCGCCCCCACAGGCGCGCGGCCCAACCGCCCCGAAAAGAGAGAGCCCGGCGGGGCGGGGAAGGCGCGCGCGGGCGCGGAGGGAGGGGGAGGAGCGCGCAACTGTCGAGAGGCCGGGCCGGCAGGCGGAGACAGAGGCGGCGCGGCGCGCACAGCGGGCGGGGCAGAGGGTAGGGGCGTGGTCAGAGGGAAGGAGGGGC
>PJEM01014557.1:18960-34531 GCA_004023845.1 Helogale parvula | reverse complement strand
ATCAGGCTCTGTGCTGACAGCTCAGAGCCTGGAGCCTGCTTCAGATTCCCTCTCTCTCTGCCCCCTCCCCCAAATAAACATTAAGAATTTTTTAAATAAACATTAAAAAACTTTTTACTCTTTAAATAAAATGGTTTAAGTGGTAAATTTTGTATTATGTATACTGCAATAAGCAAACTTTAATTTTAAAAAAAAGCAAAGAAAAGAAACAGACCCACACATATTTCTAAACCCCTCTATGAGAGAGGTGGTGTCCCAGAGCCCAGAGGAGTCTTGCAACAGTGATGCCAAGCCAACCAGTCACCCACATCATAGAAGGAAGTAACATTGGATCCCCACTTCTCACCGAAAACAGCTACAAAAATCAATTTCAGAGAGACTGAGACTCAATGTGGAAAGCAAAGCTTTAAACTGCTAGAAGAAAATGAAGTATATCTTTATGACCTCAAGGCGAGGAAGGATTTCCTTTAAAAAGTCATTAAAAGTACCGATCATTAAAGATTAATATAGTGAACTGTACCGAAATTAAAAATGTTTAACAAAAGATAGCATAATAACAATAAAAACACATGGACAAGGTAGGAGGCAGGATCTCTATCCCGTGGAACCAGCAAACTGGCTACCATGCAAACGAACAAGGACCAACACGAATCAGTAACAAAAATACAGACAAGCGCAGAGAAGTACCTACCACCACCAGGCGGGTCACCGAAGGGAGCGGGGACCGCTAACGCCCACGTGAAAGGCTGCTCATCTTCCTCAGTAAGCGGAGAGAAGCAAATTAAGGCCAGGATGTGAAGAACACCGACAGCCATGAGATGGGCACGATTAAGAAGTATGACAACAGGGGCGCCTGGGGGGCTCGGGCGGCTATGCGTCTGTGCGTCTGACTCTTGATTTCGGCTCAAGTCATGATCTCAGGGTTCTTGAGTTCAAGCCCTCCATTGGGCTCCGCGCTGACAGCACAGAGCCTGCTTGGGATATTCTCTCTCTCTCTCTCTCTCTCATTCTCTCCCTCCCTCTCTCTGCCCCTCCTTGCCCCAAGAATGTATGAATGAATGAATGAATGAATGAACTTTTTTTTTTAAAGAAAGTATGTTGGGGCTCCTGGGTGGCTCAGTTGGTTAAGCGCCCAACTTCGGCTCAGGTCATGGTCTCAGGGTTCGTGGGTTCGAGCCCTGCATTGGGCTCTGTGCTGACGGCTCAGAGCCTGAAGCCTGCTTCGGATTGTGTGTCTCCCTCTCTCTCTGCCCCTCCCCGCTTGTGTTCTGTCTCAAAAATAAACAATAAAAAAAAAAAATAAAATAAACAATAAAAAATTTTTAAAAAAATAAAAAGGAAAGTGTGACAACAGTCAGTGTGGCAGAGAATGTCTATGCATGTGATTAATTTCATAGGTCAATTTGAATCGGTCACAAAGTGCTCAGGTATTTAATCAAACACTAGTCTGGATTTTTCTGCAAGGTCGCTTTTGAATAAGATTAACATTTTAACCAGTAGATTGCCTTCCACAATGTGGGAGGGCCCCAATCTAATCAGCTGAAGATAGGAAGAAAACAGAAAAGCCAACCCTCCCCTCTTCCAGCCGGCCTCCAGACAGGCCTGGACCGCGGCACGGCCTCTCCAAGGGCTTGCGCCTGCCGGCCGGAACTGTACATTTGGGCCTGCCGGTCTCCATAACCACGTGAGTCAACTCCTTAAAATACATCTCTCTCTATAGATGCACACGTCCCACTGGTCCTGTTTCTCTGGAGAGCGCTGCCTAACACGGCGCGCACAACGGGACAGGACTCAGCAGTAAAAAGGAATCTGTAGATTACTTACCATTCCATTTTTATAAAGCTCAACAAAAAGTGAATATATTGATGATATATGCCTATATGAGTATTCTTTTTGAAGTTAAAAAAATTAAAAAATTAAAAATAAATTAATTAATTAAAATAAAAATAAATAAAAAGGTTAATGAGGGAATGATACAATGCCCTGGAATGCCTTTACCCGCTGGCAGGAGATACCTCCTGGGAGCCTCCCTGTGGTGCAGGATTGTGAAATTCCCAAGCTGGGAGGCTGGCTTCAAGGTCTTTCTCCTTATGCTTCAAAATAGTCTAGAAGCTGCCATCTGACTCGAAGCCCAGGGTTCAGAGCACTCAGGCCTCCCCCCCTCATTTCAAGAACACGGGTCCACCTGTTTTGCACGTGGAAGAGGAAAGAAGAGGTCAGGAATTACAGCTGGGCTAATTCGGCAGACAGAGCCCGGAACCGCCAGCACCTGCCAGGTTCCCCGCCAGCTGGCCCTCGGCAGCTCAGCTCGGCTGGGGGCTCGGGGACTCCTCCTACCTCGGCTCCTCTGGCCGCCATCCCCACCCAGCCCCAGGACTTCATTCCCGGTTCCAGCAGGGCGAGGCCAGGAGCCACACCTGGTGGTGAAAGGCCAGCGGGGAATTCTTGGGGACAAGGGGTCACAAGCTCCAGACAGAAGAGAAGCACATGGCCAGCTCACCAGACGGACGGCCACTGCCACGGCCCCTCCCCATGAGCCTGTGGCGTCCCCAGGATCATCCACAGGCTTCAGGGTGTGAAGGGACAGTGCTGTGGGTGGGGCCTCCCTGTAGCGCTGGAGCCTAACGGAATGAAGACTTAATATGCTTGCTGCCCCGCTCTGGGAGACGCTTCGCTTAGATTCCTTCTATGACCATTTTACTTGGAATTTCATAAGGATCAGCTGCTGGATTTTACTAAATGCCTTTTAAACTTCTAATACGGCCAACATAGGTTTTAATTTTATGTAGTGAATTGTTAAGCATAACACTGAGTGCTTACGAGGCACCAAGCCCGGTCCGCATCCCCGTGCATGTGCTATCCCACATTCAGCCCTGACGTCGACCCTATACGAGGGTGCTGTTCTTGTCCTACTAATTTTACAGATGACACCGACGCTCAGGAGACTTAAATAACTCAGCCGAAGTCAGAGAGTTAACAGATGCCAGGATCGGGAGACACCATGCTCTTAAGCCCCGAGCCAGACCCCCCCTCCAGCTGACACACTTCCTGTTAGGCTATCCGGCATTCCCGCACTAAACCTTACTTGGTCATGGAGACGAAGCTTTTTTTTTTTTTTTTAACTCAAGTATAATTAACACGCACTGTTATTATCAGCCTAGGGTGTACAATAAAGTGATTCACGAATTCTGTACATTTCTCATTACCATAAGTGTACAATGCATCCCCTTCATCCATTTCCCTATCCCCTGCCCACCCCCCTCTGTAATCTTTTATTACACCACTATATTCAAAGTACTGTTCTATTTAGAAATGTTGCAAACATATATAAACAGACACATACATACACACAGGAAATTGGTCTATGGTCTTCTCTAGACCATGGATGGAAGAGGAAATCTAAACACTGTAAAGAGGGGCACCTGGGTGGCTCAGTCGGTTAAAGCGTCCGACTTTGGCTCAGGTCATGATCCTATGGTTTGTGGGTTCGGGCCCCATACTGGGCTCTGTGCTGACAGCTCAGAGCCTGGAGCCTGCTTCAGATTCTGTCTCATTGTCTCTCTGCCCCTCCCCAACTCATGTGCTGTTTATCTCTGTCTCAACAATAAATAAACATAAAAAGTTGTGAAAAATAAACACTGTAAAGAGACAGACATATATGACTCCATAAAAATGTTTAAGCTTTATGAAAAAAGACAGATAAACAAAATAAAAACAAATTATGGAAACAATAGCCAGAGGGACATATTTGCAATTCATACAAGGGATTTATAGCCCAATATACAAAGAGTTCCTAAAAACTTAAAAGAAAATCCAATAAAAGAAAAAAAATGAACAAGGATTATGGGTAAAGAACTCCTAGCATACAAATGGCTAATAAACACGGGTGACATTCCTCAGTCTTACAGTACTCAGGAAAGTAAAACAATGGGATTCTATTTGCACCCATCGGATTAGCAAAAATCAAACATCTAGTGCCTGGCAGACCTGCCCAGAAAAGGCGTGCGGCTCCGCGCTGTGGCTGCAGTCACGTCCTGCAGGGAGGCGGAGGCCGCTCGGTGGGGCCCAACTACCGAGCCCCTGCCGGGGGTGCCCAGTGCGCGTTCGCTCCTTCACGCCTTCACCAAGAAACAGCTGCAACGCGCAGCCCCTCTGTCAGAGCTCTGTCTTCTCAGAGGGCTTAATTCCGGAGTCTGTGAACTAAAGGGAAGTGAAAGCAGCCCCTTGCTGCCGGCGCCGGCAGTGTGGCCCCCACTTCTCCTAAAGCGCACCCCGCTGTGTGAGAGCGCCCAGAGAAAGCTGTGGAAGGCCCGGCCACCCCAGGTCAGGGCCGGTTTATCGCGACAGTGTCGGGACCGGAGCTTCACTGCCGCCTGGATGGGAGTACATCTTTTTGTTCGCTTGGCGGGAACGCAGAGGAACAAAGGCAGTGACCTGCAACTTCGAGAAATCCAATACAGAGTCTCACAGCTCCGGCTGGCCACACAAGGTCCGCATCCGCTTGGGGACAGGGCCCAGAGTCCACCCTCCGTGAGGCTGGTGAGTGCGAAGCCGGGCTCTCTGCTCCCGGACGACGCTGCTTCTCTTCACTGAATCCACCCCCCCGCACGGGGGCACCCCCAGCAGGCCTGGCCTCTCACGCACACAGCACGTCTGGGGAGACGATCTGGAAACACGGCCTGAACGCTTGGTTATTACAGTATTTCCTGAGTTCCTGTGGACAACGTGCTACACTTTTTAGCCTCTAGGAGTCCAGGTGACCTCATCGGAGACACATACAAGAGGGGCTCTGCTTCGGGGCCCTCGGTGAGGTGTTACCCCACTTCCCGGGGTGCCCTCCAGAGCCTTTCCCAACAGGCTGCTCCTTGCCCAGCATCCATTTCTCCTCCTCCTAGCGACAGCGTTCCAACTGGGCTTTGGGGGAATCCCTCCACCCCCTGGAAACAGTCGTCCCTCCCCCGACTCCTCCTCGGTCTGGCAGGCACCCTACCCACTGTCTCCAGAGGAAGCGATTGTATGCTCAGGTTAGACCACAGAATCACGGTTTCCTGCTCCGTCCTTCCTGACCGATCCCCGGAGCAGAGCGCAAACACTGGCATTATAAAGCTTTGCCACTTAGAACAGCCTGTGCCTCTACAAAGGACGGAGACACTGAAACTTCAAAAATACTTTAGACTTTAGACTTTCTTACCGCTGCCCAAGACCCAGTGAGAGTTACATCTGTTTAAATCGCTACCTCTAGAAAAATAGGCACCTAAACCCAGAAAGAAATGATTGGCCCAGGTCAAAACCTGCTTCTCCGTGCACTGTCTGATCCCCTCCTGCCGGGCGTACACGCTCTCTCTGAAGGCACCTGCCACCCTTTAACTCGTGTGTTAGTTACAGAAATACAGTAGTGGTCCCTACAGGGCTGGAAGCTTCCTGAGAACAGAACCCCAGTCTAGTTTACCAAAGGCCTCCCCCGCCCAGTAGATCGACTGCCTGTGGCACACGGACCCAAGAGCTGCCCAGTGGGCTAAACTAGAGCGTGCCCCTGTGAAACTGAGTCACGGGAAACCTCGCTAACAGGAAGTTGGGGAGTTTGGGCAGGGGGAGCTCCACCACCGGTTGATCAACCACAAGCCCAAGAGGAAGAGACGGACTTGACCTTGCACAGGTTTGACCTTGCACGCACATACTCTACTACTCCAGCAGGAGGAAGAGAGGCTGCCCTTACCCCCTTGGTCAAGGGCTCAGCCAATGAAAACCCACCACACTTTGAACTCCCAGGTGGCTCCAATGGACTCTGAGTTTGTGACAATGTTCCCAGCTCACCCCTTTCTCCTGAAAACAGCACACACCTCTCCTTTGTTCCCTGGACCTGTCTACGGTTTCGCTAGAACTTGTTTGGCCCGGATTGCAACTCTCTTAGTCCTGAGCAAACCCTTCTTTTACTGGTAAAATATCTGGGAGTTTTTATTTTTAAAGTTACAGTCCCCAAACCTATTTATGCCAATTGTACCTATAAATACACAGGTACAAAAATAAGCATTTATAAATGGGTAAACATACATGTGTATAAATTTATACACATGCATGTACATATAGAGCTATAAACACACACACAGATACACTTAACTATATAAACCCATGAAATAACTATAGTTGTTTCTATGAAAATTACAAGTTGCTAAATTTTTTTTTCCCATAAACCCTCACTAAATTACCAGTGTGGGTGAGACAGGTAAGACAAGTATGAAAGATTGGGTGAAAATGTGTAAAACATTTTGGATTTAGCAACCCAGGTTGCTTCATGCATCTTCTTGGTTCTCAACCCTCTTCAACCAAAACTGGACATGGAAGATAATAAAGACCGGGCGTGGCTGAAGACAGTTCTGATCCGCAGACTGAAAGCAAAAGGTCCACAAGAGACTGTCACATGAGATACACTGATTTTTTTCTTTTATGTTAAAAATAAAATGCCTACGGGCACCTGGGGGGCTCAGTCGGTTAAGTGTCTGACTTCGGCTCAGGTCATGATCTCATTCTCATGTTCATGAGTTCAAGCCCCACACAGGGCTCTGTGCTGACAGCTTGGGGCCTGGAGCCTGCTTCAGATTCTGTCTCTCTTTCTTTCTCTCTCTCTCTCTCTGTTCCTCCCCCATTCATGCTGTCTCTCTCTCTCAAAAATAAATAAAAACATTAAAAAATTTTTTTAATAAAATGCCTAAACTCTGTATGGTTTTGTGTGACTCTTGCTCTATCCAGCTTCTTCAGTTAGCTGACCGGTGGCCTGTCTCAGTCTCACGAGGTGAATGCTGAGTGACCACTGGTCAAACGACAGGTCAAGTGCCAGGGACAGTGCTGCCTCGAGGGAAATCCACTAGAAGACGCCCGGGCTGGAGGAGACCACAGCCCCCGGCACGGCACTTAGCGGAGCGGCCTGGTCCTCCCCGCCGGCCGTGAACACATGGCAGCTCTGGAAGCCGCTTACAGACCAGGACAAATGAATAAAAGTACCTAATTCAGAATTCTCAACTTCCGATCTGAAAGAAAAGCCCCGGGCTGCCCTGAAGGCACTGTGATGCTGAGGTCAGCCTCGGAACAAAGTTCTGCTGCCCGGCGCTTGCCCGGCGGCCCAGGCTGCAGAACTGACCCCTGGCCCTGGGCAGCCGGGCCACGTGCCCCCGATGCGGAGCGGGTTCCCAGGGGAAAACCACTCCCCTTACTCGGCGCCGCAGGGCATCCGGGACTGAGGAGCAAAGTAAACCAGAAGGCGCTGGAAACTAAATTTCTCTTCCCTCACCTGGGCCAAGGGGTTGCGAAGCTGCGGTCTAATGTGACCGTCACGATCTGGAAAAGGGCTGAGCGCCGCCGCGTTACAGACACACAGGGCTCTGCCCCTTGGCACATCAACAATGCCACCAATTTAATAACGATGAGATTGTGAGGCCAAGCGGTTACAGCTGGCGACTCCAAAAGAGACAACTGCTTGCCCAAAAAAGAAGCAAGGTGGGGGAGGCAGTTGGAAAACAAAAGTGAGGCCAATACTTAATCTTCCTTATTCTAAATTAAATCCTAGGGGCGCCTGGGTGACTCAGCCAGTTAAGCGTCCGCCTGACTCAGGTCATGATCTTGTGGTTGGTGAGTTCGAGCCCCACATTGGGTTCTGTGCTGATGGGTCAGAGCTTGGAGCCTGCTTCAGAGTCTGTCTCCCTCTCTCTCTCTCTGCACCTCCCCAACTTGTACATACTCTCTCTCTCTTTTTCTCAAAAGTAAACATTAAAAAAAAATTTTTTTAACCTTAAAAATGGATACACGTTGGTTGGTTTGTTAAAGTAACCAAAGGTCAGGAAAGCCGGCTGCTTCCTATGAAGGATGAAGTCAGGAAGTATGTGGAAACAACACGACCAGAAGGAAGCCCTCTCCTCTTTCAGCAGCTCACCACCCCAGGTGCCCGCCCCAGGCTCCACAGCAAGTATACCCACCCTCACCCCCACCCCCACCATGCCCCGCCTTGCTATAGGAATACAGGACTGACGACTGACGTTGGATTATGGGTCCATAGAGAGCGCTGGCTGCCTGTCTCCACCCCCACACGACCAGCAGAAAGGACACATCAAGGTCATCTTGACTGAGCCTACGGGTCTGGCCCTCAACAAATGTCCAGAGTCAGAAAGCTGAAGGTGTCATTTCAAAATCGACGATTCCCTTGCTCTGTAAGCTTGGTCAAGCCACCCCAAGTCAGGTTCCCTTTTCCAAGAACCAACACAGAAAAATAAGCAGTTGACAGGGGAGACACACGAAAAGGAAGACCAAGAGCTCCACTGGGAGATTTAAATGAGGGAAATAATAGCTAGCAAAAGAGAACTTGCCTGACGGAAAAGGAAAAGCAATCCAAACCAAGCAAAACGATGCCGCTGTTGGAAGCCACAAAGCTGAGCCACAGAAGTGGCCGGCAAGTCCACAAACACCCCCGCTGGTTAGGAAAGAGCAGCGGCCACAAGCATAAATCAAGGGAAGCATCAATCCGGCTCAACGAAACTTAAGAGCGACCCTGGTGCCCTGTCCCCTCTCCAGCCTGTGCTCTGGGCAGCCGCGCCCCGGCTCCCAAACCTCAGATCCCGCACCTCGACTGCTGGTCCCCACCACACGTTCACGGAGGCCTGGCAGGCCCCGCGCTGTTCTCAGAGGGGAGGACAGGACACAGACGGGGCCCCTGTTCACGTGACGGGGACAGCCAAACAGAGGGATGGAGGTCACATCCACAGAAACCCAGGTGGGAACACGATGACTTGAGACACAGCGCTGAGACCGCAGGATGGGGACATTAGACTGAGTGGCCAGGGAGGGTCTACTGAGGAGGTGGCTTTGGTGCTCTGACATGAAGGAGAAGGAGCCAGACAGGACAGTCGGGGAGTGGGGACCACATGTGCAAAGACCCTATGACAGGGCGGCTGCTACTGCATCAGCTCTGTCCTGTTCTATCCGTTCCAGAAAACCTTCTGCACTCAGACCTGATCTCACTGTGCTCTTCTCTTAGAGACCTCTGTTCCTCGCGGGAAGAGTGACAACGGGCTGCCGCCTCCAGAATCAGTGCCTAACGCTGTGCTCGCACCTGGAAGCTGCCGAGAAAGCAGATCTGAAACATTCTCCGCACAAGAAAACCAACCTGTGACTGTGCGGTGACGGATGTTACCTGCACCAACGGCGGTGATCACTCTGCAAAATACACGAATACCGAAGGGCTACTGTATATCCGAAACTCACACAAAGTGGTATGTCAATTATATCTCAATTTTTAAAATTTTCAAGTAAAAAAACACTGAACTTTGTTGACTCCTACTGCCTACATAACAGTCCCTGAGAACCAAACTTCTCACGTGGATTTCACTCCGTGTAAATTATACACAGAGACACAGACATCTCTGCCTCCTCCACGAAGCCGCTCCTTACACGACTCGCCAGCCGGCCCCCAGCACCGTCCCCTCACTCCACTCTGACAGCTAGAGGGTCCACCACCCCTGATACTCGGTTAATGAGAAAAAAACATTTCCCGCACCTGGGGAGTGTCTGCATCTCCACCCTCCCCGCCCCCAACACACAGACCAGGACAGAGCCGCGCCCTCCACAGCAGTCAGGTGGACACGGGACACCCCAACATCCCAGGCTACCCTCGCTGCTCTCCGCAGCCCGGCCCGGACCCACTGGACGCTGGGAGACGGGGCTGCGCCAAGGAGCTCAAGAGCGTGACACCTCCACCAATCCCACAGCAGCGGTGAGAGCCCAAGACGGACCTGCCTCCGCACCTGCTGGCTACGTGACCATGAGCACGTACCTTTGCCTCCCTGGGCCTGTCCCCTTCGGATGTAAAAAGGAGGTAACGGTATTAGTCTGGCAGCAGCGCTACAGTGAGAGTTGGATGGAAGGTACATGCTGGACCACGGACACTCGCGGCTGGCTCTCCACAGAGGAGAACTCCCACCCCACCCACAACCGGCCTTTCCCTGCTGGGGACCTCACCGGCCACTCCCCACAGTCTTGAGGCACCACCCACTCTGAGCTCAGAACCGACAGCTACACACCCCACCGGTGCCACATTCCGAAGTCGGGCGCATTCCAAGAGCAGGCGTGGGCCAGGGCCAAAGATGACTTGAACTCATTTTCATAGAGAGACAACTCAACCTTCTATTTCCCTCACCTCCCTCCACTGCCCACCCCAAGGATAACAGTAGACAGGGGAGACTGGTGAATCCTGCCTCCCAGGAACCTTAAAGGGAAAATACAGTCTGCAATGAACTGAACATTTCACTCAAAGGTTCATCTCTCAACAACCCGTCCGAGTCCAGCCTCAGGGCCCACCGGCCGGACGTTCAACTGCTCCCGGCACGTCAGCAGCTCACAGCTGGGAGTAAACTCGTGCAGCCGCGGCGCGCGGACTGCAGTGTGGAATGCAGCAGAGCCTTTCTAAACAGCTCTCTGCAGGGCGCCGGTTAGCGTCTGACTTGGCTCAGGTCATGATCTCACGGTCTGAGTTCGAGCCCCGCGTCGGGCTCTGTGCTGACAGCTCGGAGTCTGGGGCCTGCTTCAGATTCTGTGTCTCCCTCTCGTGCTCTGTCTCTCTCTCTCTCAAAAAATAAACAAACATAAGAAAATAAAAAATAAATAAATAGCTCTCTGTACTAAAGAGTGAACGTTTCTTTTTTTTTTTAATGTTTTATTTATTCTTGAGACAGAGAGAGTCAGAGCATGGGGGGGGAGGGGCAGAGACAGGGAGACCCAGAATCAAAGCAGGCTCCAGGCTCTGAGCTGTCAGCACAGAGCCCAATGCGGGGGCTCGAACCCACGAATGTGAGATCATGACCTGAGTCGAAGCTGGAGGCTTAACTGACTGAACCCCCAGGCGCCCCTCACAGTGAACATTTCTCATCAAACTTCCTTCTCGTTCTTACTTTTTAAAAAGTGTTTTAATGTTTATTTATTTTTGAAAGAAAGAAAGACAGTGCGAACAGGGGAGGGGCAGAGAGAGAGGGAGACACAAAATCCGAATCAGACTCCAGGCTCCGAGCTGTTAGCACAGAGCCCGATGCAGGGCTCGAACCCACGAACAGCAAGATCATGACCTGAGCCAAAGTCAGATGCTTAACCGACTGAGCCACCCAACCACCCACACTAAACTACATTTAATCCATGTTGGGTCCAACATTCCAAAGAAACATTTTCAAACATTCAAATTATGTACTGAGCTTGCCATAAAAAAGTATAATGCCATCACACACATTTGGAAAAAAAAAATGTTCAGACTTAAATCCGTGATCTAAAAGATGGTCAAAGAAATAGTATATTTCTTAACACACAGAAAACTTATTCTCAAAGAGGGAGAAAAAAGATCTGTGTAAGCCCAGCTCAGGATTTAAAGAGCCAAGATCAAGTACCCACAGGTCAAAAAGCAGATGAAGAGTTTCTGGCCACCTGTGAAGCTGCTTGCCTATTGGTGCAAAGGCGAAGCCTGTTCGGACCCCTCTGGGACTGAAGGGAAAAGAAAGAGCACCCTCACCTCGAGCACACGGTCCTAAAGCTGGCCCCCGAGGGCCCTCGGTCCAAGGCAGGGCACACCGTGGCCAGCCCACACAGATCAGGAGCTGGCCCACTTACCGCCCGTGTCCCTAGCCCGAGCTCCACCCGCCCGGCCAGGCCCAGCAGGCTTTCCGTCCCCTCACCCCTCCGCACCCCGGGGGCCTCCACAACCACCTCCACAAATGAGGCACTGCCCGGAGGCCCCCCCACCGGGAAGTCCTTCAAAGCTCAGTGCCCAGGGCTCTGGAAGACCCAGACCGGAGGGAGAGACCCCATGAGACCCGCACACCTCTCCCGGCCCCTTCTCACACCTGACCCAGTGAGAGGGCCTCTGCTGTCAAGGGCTTAAGTCACAAATGGAATGAAAAAAAAGCCAGGCTATGTGAAGCTGATGAGAACAGTAAACAGTCGTAAAAGGGAAGGAGGTCTGGGTGCCTAGAACCACAATTCCCAGACCCTGGGATTTCTAACTAAAAATTTTCCCCCAAAATTTGGGGGACTTTTCAAAAAACAGTGCTGAAACAATTGGATATCTATCCACATGTGAAAATATAAACAGAGAGCCTTACCTCATACCACGCACAAAAAATAACTCTACATGGATCACAGACCTGAATGTAAACCCTGAAACTATAAACTTCTACAAGAAAATATAAGAAAACACTTGTGACCCTGGGTTACACAAAAATTCTAGCTACGATACCAACCAAAAAAATACAAACGGGAGAACAGATTCCATCAAATTGTTTCAACTTCTCTCCAAAAGACACAGGCAAGAGAAGAAACAGACAAGCGAGAGGGGCGCCTGGGTGGCTCTGTCAGTTAAACGTCCAACTTTGGTTTCAGCTCAGGTCTTGGTCTCACAGTCGTGAGTTCAAGCCCCATGGTGGGCTCTGCACTGGCTGTGAAGCCTGCTTGGGCTTCTCCCCTCCCTCCGCCCCTCCCCCACTTGCACAAGTGCACAGCACGCACGCACGTGTGCGCAGGATCTCGCTCTAAAACAGAAACATGTAAAAAATAATTTAAAAAATAAGTGAACTTTTCAGAATGGACAAATGATCTGAACAGATACTTCACCAAGGAAGATACACAGACAGCAAAGCAGCACAGGAAAAGATGCTCACCATCACCAGTCCTCAGGGAAAAGCGAGTTCAACCCGCAGGGAGACACCACTGCAGACCTACCAGGGCGGCAGGAGTTAAAGACCGACCGCACGAAGTGGCGAGGACGTGCAGGAGCTGCACTCTCACACCGCGGGGCGCGTATGACCCGGTGTGGCACCTTAGAAACCGAAAACAGCTTGGCTGGGCGCCTGGGTGGCTCAGCCGGTTGAGGGTCCGACTCTTGGTTTCACCTCAGGTCATGATCTCACAATGAGCTCAAGTCCCACATCAGGCTCTGTGCTGACGGTGTGCAGCCTGCTTGGGATTCATATTCTCTCTCTCCCTCTCTCCCTCTCTCTCTCTCTCTCGCTGCCCTTCCCCAGCTTGCTCTCTCTCTCTCTCTCAAAATAAACAAACTTTAAAAAGTCAAAAAAAAAAAAAAGGAAAAAGGAAACAGCTTGGCGGTATCTTATAAAGTTGAACAAACATTACCCTACCATTCAACCACTCGCTCTAGTATTTACCCAAGAGAAATGAGCGCTTCTGCACAAAGGCCTGCACACAGTTCTCCGCAGCTCTGTCTGTAAGAGCCCCACACCGCGGAGAGTCATAGTGTCCACCCACAGGTGATGATGAACAAACTGTGGCGTCGCCATACACTCGACAGAAAAAATGCTGACAGACGCTACTACAGCATGAGTGGATGTCAAAATAATTCTGCTCAAAGAAACCAGACTTAAAAACTACGTACCGTATGATTTTGCTTCTATAAAATTCTAGAAAATACGAACTAGCACATGAGGGCAGAAAGCAGACAAGCAGTTGCCCGGGAGGAGGAAAGGACAAAGGTAGCTCGGGAAAACTTCTGCGGGGACGGATGTGTTCGTCATCTTGACTGTGGTGATGGTTTAATGGGTGTATTCACGTGCCAAATGTACCACACTGTAACCTTTAAATGAGCATCTTATTGCATGTTAATTATACTCAATAAAATTATTTAAAATGTGGATGGAGGAGGGGCACCTGCCTGGCCCAGGGGGTAGAACATGTAACTCTTGATCTCAGGGTAATGAGTTCAAGCCCCATGTTGGGCATGGAACTGACTTAAAATTTAAAAGATTAAAAACTGGGAGGAGAGTAGCATAAAGCGGCTTACTTTTATTCTGTCCGGTAAGAATACGCATTAAAACCGCCAGCTCGGGGGCACCCGGGGGGCTCAGTCAGGGAAGTCTCTGACTTCAGCTCGGGTCATGATCTCGTGGTTCAAGAGTTCAAGTCCCATTTCAGGCTCTGTGCTGACAGAGCCTGGAGCCTGCCTCGGATTCTGCGGTTCCCTCTCTCTCTCTGCCCCTCCCCCACTCGTACCTGATCTCTCTCTCTTTCTCTCTCTCTAAAATAAATTAAGAAAAAAAAACCTACCAGCTCTTTTCACCAACATGAAAAGAAAAGATGTTTTATTTATTTATTTGAGAGAACGAAAGCCAGGGAGGGGCAGAGAGATAGGAGGAGAGAGAGAATCTGAAGTAGGCTCCACACTGTCAGCACAGAGCCCAAACTGTGAGACCAGGACCTGAGCCAAAATCAAGAGTCAAATGCTTAACCGACTGAGCCACCCAGGCTCCCCCTGAAAAGAAAAGACATTTTAAAGCTAAAATACAGAATGGCTACAATTTTATACTAAAAGAGAGCCCTTCCCAAGAAAAAGTAATTGCTCATCTTAATATACAAAAAGAACACGGTCCTTCTTTCTCTCGCACTGGAGACAACACCGTGTCAGACCAGCTTGTGTGACCCGCTGGGCTGGGGACGCCGCCGAAGGCTCCACAATCCGCAGGTAGCTCCCAGGCTCCTCGTCATCTCCAAGCTGGCAGTCGCTCCTGGAGGGGCAGCCCGCTGGCCCCAAGAGCCCTGGGGAAGGTCACATGGACTGGGGGGACACTGCGCCGGTGGCAGGGACCCAAGACCCTGTGTCCTCCCCTCCCAGAGGACAAGACGACACAAGAAGTATGTTCCCCGAAAGGCTCCTGGAGTGCTGCCCGGCGGCCGAAGAAGCGAAGTGCCCTGTTTCTCGAAGAGCTGTGTGCCCCAAGCCAGAGGGTCTACACTTTGCGGCAAGGAAGTGTCTCACGTGTCAACATTAAAGCTGTGCGCTGGGGATCTTCCAGGCCGAAGTCCACTGAGCTGAAGCGGAAATAAAGAGCTCTAAAAAAGACCACGATCTAGACAGGCATCTTCTGGTACTGTGCCCGGATGCTAACAAGGCCCCGAAGATCTCAATTAACCAAACCCTAGAGGAGACTTCAGATAACGTGGGGCTGGACGAGCAAGCTCTGGCGGTCAGGACCGCTGAGTCGGCGACAGGCTGCTCTGGGGCCCGGCTCCCGGAGCCCCAGCGGTCACACAGGGAGGGACGCCTCCAGACGAGCAGGGGCTTTGTTATTTCAAGAAACCACCCGGACAACGAATCCAGAGCAGTGCCCTGCACTCCGAGAACACTCCGGCCTGCACGCCCGCGCTCCGTCCACACGTACGCTCCATGGACACCATCGCCATCCGGTCACCTCTCAGCCTGAGGTGTGTGTCCACCGAGGCACCGTCAGCCCTAGAAGGACCCAGCCAGGGAAGAGGCACATACAGCCCTTACAAGTGGGGGGAATTCCAAGGTCTCTGTCTCCGTGTCTGATCTGCAAGGGGACACACGGGTGCCAGGCAGGCACAGCCTGGCCTTTCAGATTCCTCACCCAACGGGGACAGTGGCATTGGAAGAGGGCCCCAGGCAGGAGTCCCATGGGCGCGGTCTGATATACACTGGCATGTGTATGAAAGGTTTGTGGGTGCACCACGGCCCCAGATTGTCCGCCCCCTGGAGTCACGGCCCCCTGGCCAGGGCGAGAAGCCACACACAGCTGCC
>PJEM01014557.1:0-18860 GCA_004023845.1 Helogale parvula | reverse complement strand
TGATGTGAGCTGGCTGCAGAGAAACTTGACCCTGGCGTTCAGTCACATTGAAAACAACTGTTAAGGTACATGCTTGGCAGGCAGTGGTGGCAAAGCCTTAGAAGGAAGCAGAGCTACGAAGTTATTAAATGTAAATATTTAAAGAACCAGCAGCTGCAGACGCAGAGCGGACAGCAGCCTGCGACCTGCAGTCAGAACACTGATTCTGTTACATCAGGGGCCGAGTCAAGATCACACACGCTCTCTTCTCCCACCGTCCACGGAGGATATGAACTTTTCAGAAGTAACTTTTCAGGAAGTACCTGTGTCCGTTCATCGGGCAGTGCCTTAACCATTAAAACAAGAAAACAACTCTCTGATGTGGTAAACCGTGTGCATTTTAAAGGCCATTCCCGAGGCAACCGTCTGGGGCTGAGGATGAGACCATGCGATTTTGCTGACAGCATGTACACACGTATAGGGGAGCGCCAGGTATACACTGTATGCCATGCGGGGCCTGAGAGCAGGGTCCACTCCCGTTTCCATCCTGGAACAAGACTGTTTGTGAAGGGACAGTCAGGCAAAGATGACACTTCTGACCGCTGAAGGAAGCTACCAGAGAACGGAGATGCCCCGGGCAAAATGGTGCGAGGCGAGAGCCAACCCCAAGCAGGCAGGATGAGGCCCACCAGACCCTCCGGCCCCCGCCGCCCTGCCCTCCACGCCGGGGCATGCGTGGAGTCCCCTGATTAGTCCTCCCCCACCGGAAGGCAAGGTCTCGGCCCGCTGTGCTCCCGCGGTACGTAACTCCAGTGCTAGGAATCACGTCCAGCAAGAGACGGACATTCAAATACCGCTGAATGAGCAAACGAGGAGTCATGAACTCACTGGAACTGCATGCGAAACCATGTGCAACCCTTTGGGGGGGGGGGGTTCTACTGTGAGGGAATCCGAGAGAGCGCTCAGAGCTAACCCCGAGTCAAAATATACTGCTCCGTTCCACCCGCGTCGCAGAACACCAATGACCAAGGGGACGGGAGTCGGACAGCAAACCTGCAGAGCAAAACACAGCAGAGACAGGAGGCAGCGCTCAAGCGCGGGCCCCAAGCCATCCTCAGCTCTGGGTGGGCGGCCCCCGCCTCCACAACTACAGCTTGGATTCTGGAACGCACTTTGCAACCAGACGGCTGAAAGGCACTGAAAACCCTGTGTACAAACAACGCCTGAGTGAGCAGTCCCTTTGGAGTCCCCCCAACGTCCTGGGAGAGCCAGCGCCCCGTGGCCCCTGCCAACGCATTAGGGAGCCTCAAGGCAGACCTGTGAGCCTGTCCCTTCAACTGCACACATCTGTAACGGAGGACACTGCACCGGCCCACGACTGGAACTCAGCAGAGTCCTGTCCCCGTCCCCCTGCCCAGAGAGGCCCCCCCACAGGGGGACGCAACGTGGGTCCCAGGCTAGGAGCCGGCAGCAGGAGAGCGAGAGCGGGGTTTCACAGGCTCTGTGCCTCCGGGCAGGGAGCCCCTCCAGCCACCCAGCACCCTGGGCCGATGGGGCCACCTCTTCCAATCACGCTGCCCACATTAAGTCTTTGTAAGGCAGGAATTTAAAGGGGTTTCCCCCCACCCCTGCCTCGTTACTTATCAGTTAGAGGGCATATTATTCCCAACTATTTGGGGTTTTTTCGTTGTTGGTGGTTTTTTTTTATACTTTTGAATGAGAGAGCACGGGTAGGGGAGAGGCAGAGAGACAGGGGACAGAGTTTCCAAAGCAGGCTCTGTGCTATCAGTGCAGAGCCCGATGCAGGGCTCGAACTCACAAATGGCAAGATCATGACCTGAGCGGAAGATCGACACTCAACCGACTGAGCCACCCAGGTGCTCCTATTCTCAACTCTTTCTGAATTTCATAAATCTACAAGTTCCTGGTGGAGGTTGCAGACCAAAAAGCACAAGTCTAAAACAATTTTGGAGATGCGCGCGCGCGCACACACACACACACACACGCCCTTCAAGGAGGGTGACTGTCTGCACTCTAAAGGGAGGAGATGAACCAGCCTTTCCCCCACATCAGGCCCCTGCAGGCCAACGACGACACAAGCGAGAGAGAGAAGCTCTGAAGGGAAATAAAGCAGTGCTGAAGACAGAATAACGAGAGAGAAGTCTGGGGTTCACTATACCAACCACTTCACTCAGTTTTCACAAAAGGAGACCATTTCTCCCCCATGATCTGCACGTGGCCAGGCCTACCCCCCCCCCTCGCCGCACCAGGAGGCCCTGCTTCCGTGGGACTCCCAGGTGAGGCCCAGCTCGGGGCTCCAGGGACCAGCCGCGGTTCTGCGGAGCAGAAGAAAGTTGGTGGGACACCACGCGTACCCTGTTGAATCCAGAATCAAGTGTGGCTCCGCAGCTGCTAAGGAAGCGTGCCTCACGGTCAGGGACCAGAGGGCCTGTCCTGAGGAGCAGGGCCCCGCGCCACACCACCCAACCAAGTCAGTGCGGCTGGGCTGAGAGAAAACGGCAAGTGTGGAAAAGCCAGGGGAGGCTAAGGGCCTGTGCCTCTGGGCTTGGCACTTACCAGCAGAAGCTGGGCGAGAAGCTGCAAGGATGCCTGAGCCTTCCCGCCCCTGCCAGAGCCTTCACCACACACACAACCAAAGGCTTGGCCAGTTGCCTAGGCAACAGCCAACCCAGGCACATTTAGGCAAAGGACAGTCTCCATTCGTGTGATACAAACACAGACTGCCAAGCACAGAGCAAAGCATGACTCTGAAACTGGGGATGACGGGGCGCCTGGGTGCTCAGTGGGTCGAGCGTCCGACGCCTCCCGTTTCCACCTTCGCACGTGGTAGCGTCTCTCGTTCTGCTCTGGTGTGGACGTCAGCCCTTCTCAGCCAGGACAAGAGGGGCTAAGAAAAGAGGTTTTGTCGTCGGGGAGCCCAGCGAGCTCAAGAGGAAGCCGGCCCCGCCCAGCCCAGAGACGCGAGGGTGCGGAGGAGGCTCAGCGGGGATCCGAGGGAGCTGACAGCTGAGGCCCAGCACTGCTCCCCGCCCGAGCCCCTCCTGGTCCCTGATAAGCAGCTCTTCTTTTGCAAACCCTGGAAAATGAGCCACCAGGAACACAGGACTCCGCTCAGTCTGAGGGAGGACACCTCGGGGACAGTGGAAGGTGGAAAAGCCAGCCAGCCCTCCGCAAAGGGACACAGAGAGGGGCAGGGAAGGACACAGCAACTGTGGAACAGAAAACAAGGAGAGCAAGCACGACACCACAAAGCTCCCGGTATGTCCCCTGCGACGCGGGGCTCCAGCCATCCCCAGGGCCAGGAACCTCCCGGAGAGCGGCCTCTAGAAGCTACACAGGGCCGAATCTGCAGGGGCTGTCCTGACATCCCAGGGACACAGGCAGGGGATCAGCCAGAGAAGAGGCGTGGTGGCCCAGAGCGTCAGGACCACTGTGCTGACGAAGGAACGCAGCCACAGACGTTTTCAACCCTGGGAACGTAGAACATTAGCTCGGGCGATTCATAAAAGAGCAAAAGGCTTTTTCAAAGACTGCTTCTTGCTAATTCGAGTAAAACGACAGCCAGAAACCTAGAAAGGAAATGTGACTCATTTGAGAAAACCTCTCGAAAGTTTCTGAATCTCACAGATCCTTGCGAGTGCCAGAGGCCGAGGCATCTCAAAGAGAGAGGATCCCTCGACACTTTACCCACAAATATCAGGGAAACAAACCCACGGGCAACACAGAAGGCTTTCAAAACACTCGAAGATGGCCACGCCTTTTAATCTGGGATTTCTCTTTCTGAGAATTTATTCCCAGGAACTGATGGGACAAATGGAGAAAAAAAAAAATGAAACTTTAAACTACAAACTCATCTACAATAGCCAAAAAAGTTGGAAATTACCTAAAATGACCAGGCTTAAGGAAATGGTTTAAACTCATTATACTCACAAGATTACGAAACCATTAAAGGTCTTGTTAAAGACACTGGTAAAAACCTGGAAAATATCAGATAAAACATTTCAGTGGATCTGAACACAGTCCTATGAGGGAAGACTAGTGAGAAAGAGGCAGGCACGTGTGGTCCACGCCTGCCATTTACGACCCCGCTTCCAACTTGAATGACCCTGGACTAGGCACACAGTCTCACCGCCTACAGTGTCCTCGAATTCAGACTAGTAACCTTGGAGGCAGCTGGAGGTGCCGCGCCTCCCTGGCCGGGGACACGGCAAGCAGCTAGCAGGTACCAGCCGGTCCAAGACACACTGAAAACCCCTATGCGTGCGGAAGGCACAACACAGATTCTTTATTCAGAAACCTTTGTTTCCTGGGGCACCCAGGGGCTGTCAGTTAGGATCTGGCTCTTGCTTTCAGCTCAGGTCATGATCTCGCAATTCATGTGTTCGAGCCCCACATCAGGCCCTGTGCCACCAGCATAGGGTTCTCTCTCTCCCTCTCTCTCTGCCCCTTCCCCTGCCAGTGCACCTTCGCTCACTCGTGCTCTCTCAAAATAAATAAACAAACATTAAAAAAAAAAAAGAAAGAAAACTCCGCACCTTCAATATTTAAAAGAACTAAAAGACAAGAATGGGGTTGGTAAAAGCCTTTGGACAATTATCACAAGCGTAAAAACAGACATCTGCTCTAATTGACCTCAACAACGGATCTCTGTTCGATATCACAATGTCAACAAAACGTGAGTATCTTTCATAGTTTTACAGAGTGTAAAATGAGCGCCTTACAGAAATGTAATTTCTTCTCCGTCAACTCACTGCTTTTGAACAGCATATGACACTTTTCAAGATACAGCCGGTGGGGGGTGGGGCACGGGCACGCCTAGGCCGGGCGCTCTAGAATCCCCGGGCACGCTGCTCCCCGCCCCACCAGTCACGGGCAGCTGGACGGCGGACAGGTGGACGATGGACAGGGCGTGACCACACGCCCAGCAGCTGGACTCCTGGAAAGCTTCTCCCTTCTCTGCCCTGATCTCCCCGGTGGGTGAATGACTGCACACGCTCACATTATCTTCCCCAAGTTAGCTGCAGGCATAGATCCTATCTTAAAACAAAAGACCGCAGGACTCGCCTCTTCTGTTTCTGAGAGGTGGGGAAGGAAAGTTAGCATTTAATGTTTATTTTCATATGAGAGTGAGGGATTCAGAATCCACTTATTCAAAGTAGCAAGACAAGTGACAGGAAGGTGGCTTCAGGGGCGCCTGGCTGGCTCAGTAGGGCACACAGCAGAGCATGAGACCCTTGATCTCAGGGTCGGGAGTTCAAGGCGCTGAGGGTAGAGCTTACTTTAAAAAAAAAAAAAAAAAGACTGTGGCTTCAGAGTCAAGCTGAGGGCCAGCTCTGACGGTGACCCTGTGAAGGTCACTTTCTCTCTCAGAACTCTGATTTACTTACCGTGTAACGCGGAGTTAGCGCTCTCTCTTTACAAGAGTCAGATGAGCAGAAGCGTAAAGCCTCTTGTCGGTCCCGCAGAAGCCCCGGAACCCAGGGGCCTGCCCACGCGGGGACCCCACCCTCGGCCCGACACCGTCGTGGGCCTCCCTGCTGGCGCCCGCCCAGACCCTTGGGCCGAGGAGGCGCTTGCTGTGCAGACGTCACAGGGGCTTCCTTGACGAAAACACGGTCACATCCAAGCTGAATGTCACCCAGGCTGGTCAGCTCCGGCCTCCAGCCGCCAGTCAGCTCTAAAATCCTACTAACAGCAGGCTTGGGGGTCTGTGCAGGGGGGCACAGCTGGCACTGGGGTTCCTCTGAGGACCACAGCTCACAGACTTGGCGCGCTCACTTGGCGACAACATAATTGGGTACAACGGAACACAAACTGTAGTTTAAAATCCGAAAATGTTCACAAAGTATGGTTTGGGCACCACTTTACAATAAAATCTCACTCAGTTGAGTAGGAAACTTCAAACAATCGAGCACAGTCCATTCGGTGTGTTAAAAGGCCACCTGCAGGGGCGCCTGGGTGGCTCAGTCGGTTAAGCTTCTGGCTTCGGCTCAGGTCATGATCTTGCAGTTTGTGGGTTCGAGCCCTGCGTCGGGCTCTGTGCTCACAGCTCAGAGCCTGGAGCCTGCTTCAGATTCTGTATCTCCCTCTCTCTCTGACCCTCCCCTGCTCGAGCTGCCTCTCTCCGTCTCTCAAAAATAAATAAAAAACATAAAAAGAAAAAAAAATTTTTAAAGGCCGCCTGCAGGCCCAGCAAGGAGCCCACACCGAGGCTCCCGGGGACCCCAGATCAGAGTGGGGGCCTGTGCGGGGGGCTGGCCAGCTGGCCTCCACCAAACCACCAGCCCCCCAGGCCTCCCTCTTTTCCTCCTCCAAACAATGAAGAGAGAAGCCAACCAACAAGGCTGCTCTGGAAACAAAACGAGAGCTCTAGGAAAGTTCTGGTAAACTGCAGATGCCTGCACAACCAAGCTGTTTCTATTATGCCCCGTCACCATGCAATCGAGTTGTGGTGCAGATACTAATTCTAAAAGGGAAAGGGTAATGACAGTGCAGTTTGGGACACACGGAGAAGCCCGCCGTAACTCTCAGCCCTGACTCCCAATGCTGTATGTATTCTAGTATCTTCCCCACGAGACAAGTGTGCACGCGCCTGCACAACTTGCTTTCTCAGGTCGCGGTATTTTTCAGCACCTCAGGGAGGGCAGTCATCACCCTCACACGCGCGCTTTCCAGTCTGAGAGTCACTAAGTCCCAGCATCAGCCCGCCAGCCCAGACTCGGGATCGCCACCACCTGGAACATTCAACTCAGGCCCGGAATCGCTCACCCAGAAGGAGCAAGGCTTCAGGCAGGCTGGGTAGCCCTCGTGACCCAGAGACAACGCGACCGCCCTCAGGCCTGCGACCCAACAGGAAGGGCAGAGGGAGACAGAAGCAGAGAGGCGATGGGGAGAGAGGAGGCAGGCCCTGCAAGTGCCAGGGGGGGAGGGAGGGTGCTCCGAGCAGGGCCAGAGGCCCCGCCCCCATCGACAACATCATCCCTACAACCCGGAATCCCCAAGGGAAGGTCCCAAGATACTAAATACACTTTCACCGGGGAAAAGGAGACATTCAGGAGGCTGTGCAATAGAACTGGATAACAAATCCTCAAATTGGGCACTTTGCAGGCACGGTCTGCTAACTTGGCAAGTTCACTCAAGTAGACATTGGACTTCGGGCACTACCGAAGTTACTGAACCAGCACGACGGGCCCGGCGCAGGTGCTGGGCTCCCGGGGCCACGCTGCCCTCCCTGAGTGTGAGGACGGGGCTGTCAGCGGCCCAGCGCTGGGGATGTTGAAGCCCGTGGCCAAGGAAGGCCACACACGTACCGAGGGGTAGAGCTGAACTCAAACCAGGGCTGTGCGACTCTGAAACCGTGGTACCTCCTACACCCTCGTGCGATACGACCTTCCTAGGACTGGAGGCTACGGGGACTGGTGAGCAAATGCCACACGGAAAAAGCAGATGCCAGGCAGTCACTGCATGACCAACCGAAAGTGTAAGCAAAGAGACGGAGGCGGACGACTGCCGACCCACTCCTGAAGCCCCTCTCGTGAGAGAGTGTGGCCCCTGCTTCCCAGGAACCTGGAGGGACACCAGTGACCTTGGTTACAATGAGCTCCCTAACCAACCCTTCTGATCTGCATCCCTGACTTCCCATCTGCCCTCTGGGCAGAGCTTCAACCTGCTGTGTCTGCAGCCCAGAAACAGCCCCCCACTGAACTCCCTCCCTCCAGGAGGAGGTCCAAACCTGCCCACCGGCCTGCCCCCCCTCCACTTGAGGCCACGCCTCTCACACGGAGCCGCTGGGGCCCTCACATTCCTGAAAGCCCCGTGCCTCTGCCTGGGACTCTCCATCCTGGTCACCTGGAAAGCACCTGTGGATCCGGCAAAACCACTCCCAAGTCGCCTCCCTGAAGGTCAGCTCTCAGCAGTGCTCCAAAGGCAGTCAGCACCTCCCACTTCCGTCCCCCTCACCCCACGTTCTACACATTCCTATCTGCTACTGTCCCGGCAAAACGTGATTGCTTCCAGGCCAGCCTCCTGACTGAGCTGCCTCTGCAGAGGGTGACAGTCACCTTAATCCTGGGATCCCTGAGCTGCGGGTGGAGCCAGGCGCACTGGACACTTAGCAGCCAGGATGCCCCCAGCTTCTACCCACCTTGCCCCCTTCCCCTCACCGACAGAAGTCTCTCCAAATACTCTTGGCCCCGGGAAATTAAAGTAAAAAGCAGGATCTTAGACATGGCGGCTAATGGAGCTGACAACCATTCTATCAATGTTTACATCACAGACAGGAGGCCAGTGGGAGAGAAGCGCCAACCTACGGACGCAAGTTCCCTGGTCGGAGTAAGGGCCTGTAAGTAGCAGCAGAGCTAATGAAGGAGGCGTTACCGCGGGCCGCATGTTTAACTGGGCACGGACACCGTCCCTGCAAGGGGGCGGGCAGCCGGGGCCTCGTCACGGGCCTTGCCCTCCGACAGCCTCATTTCCTGACGAGGCTGCTACTGCTGGTGACTTCCAACTGCTGAACGCTCAGAATTCACTGCTGCCTGTGGCCTCCACCAATCCCTCTCTCTGGGGAGCAATTCGTGGAAGGAGGCCGGCACGTGGCATAAGGCTTTCCGTTCAAGGTCAGGGAGATGGTGCGTGTCGGCCTCGGTCTTGTAGGTTTCCCAAAGAAGTGTATCGTGAAACGAACAAATACCTTTTTCGTGTATAGACAATGGACAATAGTATCAGATGCAACATAACAAGAAGACAGGACCACACACATACTCACGCCACACCTGAGTGATGCATACTGTATGCCGTCCTATACCTCCATCTGAGCATTCAAAACATCTTTTCATCAGTAATAAACCACCTAACGTCTGTGAGCCTTTAAAATTCAGTGTTCTTTTTTTTTTAATGTTTATTCTTGAGAGACAGAGACAGAGCATGAGCATGGGAGGGGCAGAGAGAGGGGGAGACACAGAATCCGAAGCAGGATCCAGGCTCTGAGCTGTCAGCAGAGAGCCCGACCCGGGCTCAAACCCACGAACCGTGAGATCATGACCTGAGCCAAAGTCGGCTTAGCCACCCAGTGTTCTTTTGCATACATGAGCTGAGACTTAGTGCTCTGTTAATAAACCGAGAAAAAAAATCAGTCCCTAAAATATTCAAAATCTGGCCAGAAGACCACAAGAAGCCACTGTTGGAAAGTCATGGTCGTTGGCACAATCCACACCCAACCCTCAAACCCACCCAGGAGCTCTGGGCCCAGGGAGGGGCCTCACGGCTGTGGTGGACACCTCATCTGTGAGTACATATTTGGATGGACAAGTCAAACAGTTGGAGTTCTGAATTAACATTGACTTCACACGTTTTTCAAGTGCTAAGTAACCGAGAGGCAATCATTTCAATGTACCCTTTAATCAATAAACACTAAATGGCTCTGCTCAAAACGCCCAAGTCCTACAAATGTGTCCCTATGAAAAACATGGCAAGAAAAAAACAACAAAAACAAAGTAAGAATCCTTCTGTCAGGCAGAAAGGTGTTCAGTGATCCAAATTCAGACCAAAAAAACAGTCCTTTCAGTAGATGAGCAAACAGTTCCCTCTGCAAGTGACACATCCTGGGATATTTACGAGCCAAGCATAACTCGTAATGACAACCACCAAGGAAGCGAAACCTAATGGAAAAACCCCAAGCTGGCACCAGGTGCCCCAATTCTGGTCCCAGCACAAGCCTCTGGCTTTGTGATCCTACCAAAGGGGTGGGCAGCCCTGGACCCCTCTCTTTACCATGAAAACGAATATCCATCACCACCCACACTGTTCAGAAATGTTTTAAGGACCAAAAAAAAAAAAAAAACCAGAGGTGAAAATACTTTGGAATGTGTCCTCTATAAATACAAGTCATCATTATTATTAGCTCATAGATGACGGAGAAAATAGGATTAGAGAATATCAGTGGTGAAGGGGGTTAGATATGGGGTGATCCCGGAGACCTCAATCTCCCCAGGCCTCTGAAGCTGTGTGCTTTCTTGGGAAGGAGTCCCTAGTTTTTATCAGATTCTCAAAAGGTAAAGAACCTCTCATCCCCTCACCTTACAAATCTAAAACCTGAGACCCTAAGTCACGTGACTGTCCTGGTCCTCAAGGTTAGTGAGGGAAAAGCTGGACGGGAGCTCCCGCCTTCATCCACACTCCTGCCCTCTCACCAGCGCATGTTTCTAGGGAGGAAAAAGTCACAGGACTCTCATACAGCCACACAGTGTGTTCCACAAGCCACTGCACGTGTGGCTGCTAAAATCACAGTGAAGTTTCTATCCATTTTCTCTTCTCAAGGCTTCCTGCTGAGGCCTTGCTAGTTGAGACAGCATTTTCTTCATTTCTCTATTCTCATCCTATCTAGTTCGGCGCTGGCAGCCAGGACACACTCAAATCATTTTGTAAAATAAGAAACACCTAGGGGCCCCTATGTGGCTCAGTCGGTTAAGCATCCGACTTCGGCTCAGGTCATGATCTCGCAGTTTGTGGGTTCGAGCCCCAAGTCGGGCTCTCTGCTGAGAGCTCAGAGCCTGGAGCCTGCTTTGGATTCTGGGTCTCCCTCTCTCTCTGCCCCTCCCCTGCTCACACTCTGTCTCTCTCAAAATTAAATAAACATTAAAAAAAAATTTTTTTAAGACACACATAAATGTATGCTCAATATACGTCAATTAAAAAATAAGGATTTGGGGGCAACTGGCTGGCTCCAAGGGTAGAGCATGTGATTCTTGCTCTCAGGGTTGTGAGTTTGAGTCCCACACTAGGTGCAGAGATTAAAAACAGCAACAACAACAACAAAAATGGCGCCTAAGTGCCTCAGGCAGTTGAGCATCTGACTCTTGCCTTCTCAGCTCAGGTCATGATCCCAGGGTCATGGGATCCAGCCCCACGTCGGGCTCCATGCTGAGTGTGGAGCCTCCTTAAGATTCTCTTTTTCTCTCTCTCCCTCTGGCCCTCTCTCCTGCTCATGCTCTCTCTCCCTAAAATAAAGATAAATAAATAAAAATTAAAAACAAAATATCTTAGTCTGCAATTTAAAAAATAAATACGTGGTGCTCTGTTTTATTAAGCAAACAGATTAATGTGCAAAATAAATAAATTCTGTTATTCTGGGAATAAACAGAAGCCGACACATAACTAAGACAGGAGATTTCTGTCGCTGCTGTACGTGTGTTCTTCATCACACTACCACTATGTGTGCTCTTAGATGGCCGCTGTTCTTCAGAGATCCCCCCGGAACCAAGGCCAAGAATGTTGCATGGCCCGGACTCCCTCTGTGTACACTTTGAGAATCTTTTAAGACTCTCTCCAGTCGGCAGACAGAGCAGAATCACCGGAACACTCAACATTCGAAGGAATTCCTCCCCAGCCACCCCAGAGACCACCCCTGGGGCCCACGGGAGTCAGGTTTCAGGCCCTAAGACGTTTTCAGGTTTGGGAAGGTCCCGCCTGCGGCAGGCACACTGGCTTCCTAACTGAGGCGCTGCTGCCCTGCCTTCAGGTGCGCCGCTGCGGTTCCAAACAATCTAACTGGAAAAAACCGAGCCAGCACCACGGCTCACGTGAATATGGTCATCACCCCCATAATCTACGGGGGGTGGGGGGCCTCCGTAAAGCGACCATGGCAATCTGATGGCAGATAAGGCAGGCTTGAGTCAGCTGGGAGGTGCAGGTGAGGGTTAGCCGAAGAGCACTGGGCAAATGCTCGCCGATCTCTACACGCAAGGCACCATTACTGTTAATTAAGGAATCTACGGGATCTTTTTGATATTCCTTGACGTCCTAGAATCAACTGACGACCAGGGGCAGTAGCAGGAAGCTTAGGATCATGTCCTTAAGTCGGTCTACGCAATTTTCAAGCGAATAGAGAAGAAAACGAAGAGATAAAGAACAGATGCCCCCCAGCCCCCACCCCAGGACCGGCCTGGCTATCAGAGATCTGCACTGGACATCCAGGACTAGAGAAAGACAACCTTATCTCCCAGCAACAGGCGGTGCCGGAAACCCTGACATTGTTTTTCACAGACACATACTTTTCGGTTACTTAAATATCATGACCTCTCATACATCTGTGAGCACGCCACCTCCATTCAAATGGGGTTTTATTCCTCTCCAAAACACTGAATGAGGCGTGCAGACCTAATCACCCTTCTACTCTCCCGTGTCGTGTTACTTTCCCAGGTAATCAATATCATCGGCCTAACAGCCTGCTCCTTGAAAGCCTGAAGACAACGGTCGGAAAGACAATCACACCCCACGGAAACGGTTTTGATGGAGCGGCCTCAATCTCGGCCAGCACAACCTCACCAAGGAGACTGCCGAGCTCCAGAATTAAGTTCAAATGCACGCAGATGAGTTTCCCACGTGAATCAAGAGAAACCCAAGCTGCCCTGGCTCCTATCCAACGCCTGTACGTGGAGGCTTCGCGCAGGCTTGCGAACCAAGTGCACTAAGAACGTTTGGGGCGAGAACGCGAGGGCTGGCGTTCACCAGCGCCCACCTGGTCCCTTCTCCTGGCCCTGGGCTCCAGCCCCGCAATCCCGGAAGGGTTAAAACAGAACTTCAGCCTAAAACTGCAGAGGAGGGAAGGAAGCTATGAGCTCACCGTCGGCAGCTCAGGTTTGAATTCTTTTCGCTGTTCTCTTGATTTTCATCAGGGCAGCCAGGGAGTGTTTGGTAAACAGTGTAATGAGTAGCCCTGGAGATTCTGGGCCGCCCACCCCCACAACCGCAAAAACACAGGCCAGTTGCTGCAGAGGAGGGAAGACCCAGGGCCGGTCACACACCCCTCTTCGAAGGCCACCTTCCCCTGGGCACCCAACTGGAGGCTGCATCCTGAAAGGCAGGAGCCGCGTGGGTCCCAAAGAGGCAGCACAGTTTGCCCTCCGGACCAGCTCCATCCGGAGAGTAAAGGTCCCCGCCTTGGTGGGGCCCAAACCCAAGGAACCACTGAAGTTAAGGGGCAGAAACTGCTACCTCTCCAATCCGGGACCCCTCTCCGATTCCAATGCCCGGGGCAGGCTCGGAAGCCCCAGAAGAGAGAAAGTGCTCACGATTCTAAGAAGAACCAGTGACAGTCTGGGAAAACTCCGAGGATGGTACGGGGGTGCCAAGAGCCCCGGCCTCTCCTGTCTGTCCCACCTGACCCAGGACCTGCTCGCCAGGAAGGCCTCGCCGCCCGCACCCCCCGTGGAGCCAGGAGAGACTCGGAGAGGGTGGGAAAGAAGGAAATGGAGGGCAGTCCTCCAAGCACGCCGAAATAAGCTCATCCGCGTTTGGTGTCCCGCCTGCCCTCCGACTGGCGCCTACCAGCCACCCCGCTCCTCCAGCGCCGCCCCGCAGCCGCCCTCGCCGCCCGCGGGGCCCCCACTGAACCTCCGCGCCCCTCGACCGGGCGGCTCCCCTGGAGCGCGCCCGCTGCTCCCCCACCGAGTGTCCGTGTCCGCGGGGCGCCCACCTGCCCCCTTGGCAGCAATCTCCCGCCGCGGCGCTGCCCTCTCCAGCGACCCCCACTCGAGAACCTTCCCGCTCGCGCTCCGGCGCCCGCCGTCCCGAACACGCCCCCTCCCACGGAGACAGGAAGTCCGCGCGCCCGCCGCGCGGCCGCACAGGCTTCCCCCGGGCGCCGAGCTTGGGCCCGGCCGCCCGCGGCGCCCCAACCGTCGCGGCGCGCCCCTCACCTGGACAGCCGCTCTCCTCCCGACTCGCCGCGCAATCCGCTCCCGCCGCGACGGCGTCTCCGGGTCCGGCTCCCGCCCGCTCTCCGGCCGCGCTCCTCAGCCCAGCCCTGCCCTGCCCCGCCGCGGCCGCCGCTGCCGCCGGCCAGGAGCGCCCCGCCCCCGCCGCGCCCGCCGTGCTCGCCCCATTGGTTGCTGGGCTTCGGGCCCCGCCCCACAGCCCCTCCGGCACCTCGGATTGGACCAGGGAGCCAGGAGGCGGCACGCCCTTGGCGTCCAAAAGACCCTCCCCTGGGCACCATTGGCGGTATCTCCTGTCAATCAAGGGGGAGTACCTACTTAACCAACCGATAGGGTGCTGGGGGGTCACAGTCTCGGGGTCGCTTCCAGGCTGTGCTACGCTGGGCTCGCGACCCGGGTCCAGAGTCCTGAGGCTTCGCTGGCAGCCAGGCGTGGGGAGCGCGGTAGGGCAGCACCTCACCCGACTGGGAGTTCAGGGAAGTAGTCGTCCTGAAAGTTTCCTCTTCTAGGACACTCGGGGAAGCCAATGTCAACAGGGCTTCCTCAGATTCCCGCCACAAGAGTACATTCCTCCTGAGCCGCTTAATTTAAGCCCTGCAGAGCGTGGTGGTGGTGGAGGGGTGTGAGTGTGTGTGTGTGTGTGTGTGTGTGTGGACGGAGCCGCCAGGCAAGACACCACACAATGGAGCACTTTATTTCTCGTTCTTACCAGACCTTGCTGGATGGAGAATTAGCCCCATTCTACAGACAGAAATAACAAGGAGTAAAAAATTACCAACATTCACTAAGCACTTTGCAAGCACTGCCTCTGGATGATCCTGGCGGAGAGTATGCCCGAGGGAGGGTTTGGAGCCTGATGCCAGGCAATTTGGGGCCTGATGGGGGGAGGGGGGATTGGAAGGGCTGGGGTAAAGAGGGTAAATGGCAGAGCCAGGATTAGAACCCACGTCCTTCCCAACCCAGATCTGTGCTGGTTCCACCGAGAGAATAATCGTGAGGACGGTGTAGCAATGCTGGAAAATGCTTCAACTAAATGGTAGAAGGGAAGGCAGGACACAAAATGGTGGAGACGGTAATTCCACTACCTGTAGGGACGCCTGTAGGTCTGTTGAGCATCAGACCCTTGGTTTCAGCTCACGTCATCATCTCAGTTCGCGGGTTCGAGCCCGGCCTCTGGCTCTGCACTGACAGCACAGAGCCTGCTTGGAATTCCCTCTCTCTGCCCCTTCCCTGCACTCTCTCTCTCAAACAAACAAACAATAAAGAAAGAAATTCTGCTACCTATAGACAGGAACTGGGAGAGTCCACAAAGAGGGTGTTTTCTTCATTTTCCAAACTGTTCCTTTGTTTGCATTGTGTTTATGCTAATTGTGGCTAGGTTCCCCGCCCCCCAAACCTCAGGTGGGTCACCTAAACCTCCAGCCTCCTGCTCTTCCCCACGTACTCCTCAGTCCTTGCCTTCTGCCTGCAGGCACACGCTCACACATAACCCCCTCCACACCGAGAAGGGGTGGGGTCCCTGCAGACTGGACCCCACAGGGAGGCACTGAGCCTGGCACTGGCTGGCAGCAAGACCCCTCCTGAGCCTTCCTGGCCGCCTAGCCCCACAGGTCACTTCCTGGCCCCAGGACCCCGGCAGCACTCCAGCCTCCACACATTGGCTCCTTTCTTGTCTCTTTCTTTCCGTCTCAGGACAAACGCAAAATTCCTCTCCTTTTCTTGCACTGGCAATCTGACACTGCTGCTGAGCCCTCTGAGTCTTGCCCTCTGTCCCAGAAGCTGGGCAAGGTATTTTTCCGAAGAGAGCTCCCTTTTGCCAGGGATGTGAATATCCCAGCTTTGATCCCCACAAACATTTCACAAAATTGTATCCTTCTTCAATCAGATTCAAACAGGCCTGGAGCCAGATCCTGTCTCTGCCCCTTCCCCGCTGAGGGGCCTTGGGCCAGTCACTGCAGCTCCCTGCACCTCTTTGTCCCGATCTGTGACGCGGGGGTGATGACAGAGCCCATCGCACAGGGTTGTGGTAAGGACTGAGTGGGGCAAAACTGTCCGAGCGTGGAGAGCAGCTCTGGGCATGCACATCCGAGTGAGTATTCAGTACTTGAGCAGTTGACAGCGGTCATTCTTTGTCCACTGCCACTGTGGGCTCTCCTCCCCACAAAACGTGCCCATTGCCTGGGTCTGGAACCAAGCTGACCCAGTTAGTCCTTGATTAGCCATTCCTCACTCGGCGGCCTGCACAAACTTTACACAGCCCACGTTAAAACATTTCCACTGAGATCAAAACATTCTCCAAAGGGGCGCCTGGGGGGCTCAGTAGGTTAAGCGGCCGACTTCGGCTCAGGTCATGATCTCACGGTTCATGGGTTCGAGCCCTGCATCGGGCTCTGTGCTGACAGCTCAGAGCCTGGAGCCTGCTTTAGATTCTGTGTCTCCCTCTCTCTCTGCCCCTCCCCTGCTTGCTCTCTGTCTCTGTCTCTCAAAATAAAAATAAAGACATAAAAAATGTAAAAAAAAATTCTCCAAAAAAATAAAAACACCCAGATATAGTGGTATTGCTGGTAAAACAGTCTTTCTTATGCAGAGATATATGTTCCTTGTTCAAGAAAAAAAAATCAAAATCTGTTAAAGACATTCACTCTATAAATAATTCCAATGTCGGCATGCCTTGGGTGGCTCAGTCAGTTAAGCATCTGACTCTTGGTCTTGGCTCAGGTCATGATCTCGTGGTTAGTGGGTTCGAGCCCCACATGGGGCTCTGATAGCACAGAGCCTGCTTGCCATCCTCTCCCCCCCCCCCGCCTCTCCTCTGCTCTCCTCACTCTTTTTCTCTATCACGATAAATAAACTTAAAAAATAATAATTCTGATATTTGGAATGTGGGGGATGGGGGGAGCTGACATTCTGGGGAGGGATGGACCTGGGTCCTGCTCCTGAGAAGACCCAGCAAAGACGTAACGTCTAGAAGAGCCCTCCCCATCAAGGGGCCTCGAGGATCCTGGAGAACCAGAGCCTCGGTGGGAGGACCACACTGAAGGCAGCGATAGTTCACGGAGCCAAAGTGAACAGAAATGAGGAGAGCAAAAGCCCAGAGGCACGAAATCCTGCTCTCCAGGAAGAGGAGGGTTCTGCTTGGCCAGAGCATCGCAGGCATGAGGAGAAATCAGGGGAAATGAGGTGGGGAAGGCAGCTGAGCGGGGAATAGCTCTGGGTGCCGGCAAGTTACCTCACCACCGCCACCGCCACGGGGGCTCAGTTTCCACCAATGTGAAAGGGGGGGGGGTGGCGCCTGGGTGGCTCCATTGCTTAAGCGTCAGCTCAAGGCTCCCAGCTCCTGAGCTCACTGACACCGAGCAGCCGGCTTCAGATTCTCTTCCCCCTCTGCCCTTCCCCCACTCATGTTCTGTCTCTCTCAAAATAAATAAACTTTAAAACACTGTAAAAGGGGGAAAATCATAGAATCCAATGCTTAGGGAAACCTCAGGGGTTCACGAGCGCGTACCTGCTCCTCGGACGGATCCTGACGGTCTGCGGCGGTGGAGTCTGTCCTGGGACTCACACCCCCAGAGTGCCTCAGGATGTATTTAATGTTTAAAATTTTTTAACTGCGATCCACCACACCAGATGCAAGAACACATACCCTGCAGCAACTATTAATATTTTAGAGGCACCAAAGCGTTAAGTGGAGGCTAGAGGAGCCCATTTCTGGATATACCTCAGAATGAAGCTCTCCCTGCCAAGCTGTAGAAAGATCTGGATTCCTTGCAAATGTGTCATTGATTAGGAGGCAATTATCCTGGCCTTTCTTGCTTTGCTTCGTTTTGTTCCATTCTGGCCCGTGCACGTCGGCTCACGTCAAACTGTACCATCAAGTACATGGCTGCACGTACTGCGGGCCACGTTCAGCCCCACTCTGCCGGGTGGGAGCCGCTGTCACCCAAAGTCAGCAGGATGTGGTCGCGTCAACAGCGTTTCCCAAAGTGGGTGTCTCCAGGCCACCCCGCATCAGGATCACCCCATTTTCCACAAGCTCCTCTCCCCCTCCCCCCCCAAGGTTCTTCTTTTACTCCATGAAAAAGCTCATGGTGTCGGTTCAAGGTTACAATGTTGCCAAGTGCACTAATACGGAACAAGAGCCAACAAGGAAATCAATACACAAAAGTGAATGTTTTGAAACTTTGGGGTTTTTTATTTGTTTTTTAATTTTTTAAATTTTTTTAAATTTATTTTTGAGAGACAGCATGAGCAGGGGAGGGTCAGAGAGAGAAGCAGGCTGAAGCCGGACGCTTAACCGACTGAATGAAGACCTAACAATGCCCAGCCTTCATGTAGTGCATCATAAAGTATTTTCTACCCTGCAACACATCCTGAGCTCCCTCTTGGAGTTCCCGCAGTTCAGGAGGATGCGGAGGTCCTGGGGGCCAACAGCGATGCCATCCTGAACCCAAAGCCTCATCTTTCCCTTGCTGGGCTCCTGGATCAGGGCATCCCGTGACTACAAAACAAAATCTTGTTTTACAAAATTACCATATGCAACTATTTCTGTGATTCCAGATTTCCTTGATACCAAATGAAATTAGATACCAAGGCTAATTTTTTTTAAATGCTGCAGCAGTCACAAAATGTGCATTCATCAAAAAAATGACATTGCTCTTTTTTTAATGTTTATTTATTTTTGAGAGAAAGAGAGAGACAGAGTGCTGTCGGGGGAGGGGCAGAGGGAGCCAGAAACGCAGAATCCAACGCAGCTCCAGGCTCTGAGCTGTCAGCACAGACCCGGACATGGGGCTCAAACTCAGGAACCAAACCATGAGACCATGACCTGAGTGGAAGTGGGATGCTTTAACCGACTGTGCCCCCCAAGCTCCCCAAAAGTAACTTTGCTCTTATTGATTTGCTTTATAACAGATGAATCCTCAAAGCTCGAACTTATAAAAGAAGTTGTGGGGGCCCCTGGGTGGCTCAGTCGGTTAAGCCTCCGACTTCAGCTCAGGTCAGATCTCACATTCGTGGGTTCGAGCCCCGCGTCAGGCTCTGTGCTGACAGCTAGCTCAGAGCCTGGAGCCTGCTTCCGGTCCTGTGTCTCCTTCTCTCTCTGCCCCTCCCCCTCTCATGCTCTGTCTCTCTCTGTATCAAAAATAAATA